>VALG01011098.1:0-29130 GCA_009835305.1 Ipomoea purpurea
AAGGTGTTAAGCAATTCCTCGTCGCATACAAAGTTTAACGTGGACACATGATAGTGAGAGCACCGAGGTCCAGCTTGCACACAGACGACTTAGCTGAGGTATTTTCAATTATGCAACGTTTTTAATTTGCGACTGAACCCCAGAATGCATCTTCGGGTCACGGGGGGGGGGAAGTTTCTTGGGTACAATGGTTTCCAAGAAGGTGCATTGAGGCCAACAACCGGACAAGGTGAAACCCATCCTGGACATGGAGCCCCACGGTGCTCCGGGAAGTCCAGCGCCTCAATGGGCGACTAGCTGCCTCGGCCGTTTCCTCCTCGAGATCGGCCGAAAAGATCTCTACTGTTTTTTAGAGTTTCTCAAGAAGACCAAAGGGTTTCGAGTGGTTCCGGAGTGCCAAAAGGCTTTCGAGGAACTCAAGACATATCTGATGTCGCTCCCCCCACTAGCCAACCCCGTTAAGGGGGAGGTCTTATACCTTGTACTCGGCATCTCCCAGGCCAGCAGTCAGCTCTGTGGCTGGTCAGGGACGATGACGGGGTCCAGTGGCCCGTGTACTACATGAGCCGAGCTCTACGGGGGGCAGAGATCAGGTACACGCCCGTGGAGAAGGCCATCTTCGCGGTCGACATCACCACAAAGAAGCTCGGCCACTACTTTCAGGCCCACCCCATTCATGTCCTTACCAACCAGCCCCTAGATGCGGTGCTAAGGGCCCTCGGCGGTCGCAAGCAGGTTGGGTCCAAGTGGGCCATGCGTTTAAGTCAGTACGACATCCAATTCTGGACCCGCCAGCCCATCCAAGGGGCAGGCACTAGCCGACTTTCATAGTCTTAGTGCACCGCCGGGAAGCACTGAGCAGGCCCGAGATGAAGAGGAGGATTGGTGGACCCTGTCCACTAGACGGAGCTTCGGGACCAAAAGGCTGCGGGGGTGGGGTCGTCTCATCAACACCCGAGGGGTTTAGTAGCTACCTACGCCACTCCGTTTTGCCTCAAACTGTCTAACAACGAAGCCGAGTTCAGGCACTCCTCGGAGGCCTCCGGCGGCCGTTAAACATGAAGGGTCGAGAAGTCTCAAGATTCGGTGTGACTCTAGGCTGGTAGTGGGCCAAGTACAGGAGAGTTTGAGCCAAGTGACTAGAGGATGAGGAGGTACCGGGATGTGGTGCTTCAGATCCGGGGAAGCTATATAAACTATGAAGTCCTACAGGTCACCCCGAGAATCAAAACACCGGATGCCGACATCTTGTCCCAAGCTCAGCCAGGGGGCCCCAGAGCACATCTCAAAAATTGCCCGATGTCGAAGACTTTGAAGCGGTCCTGGAGTCCTACCAGTCCTACCCATACAGAGCCGACCCCTGCTGGTTTGGACCACCCTCAAGGAATAACAAACAGATTAAGGTACACTCCTCCTGATGAGGTTTGATGCCAAGCTAGTAAGTGGCGTGCCCCTAACATATGTCATCATGGGGGACACGCTCTAATAAGAGGTCGTACAACGGCGGCACCTATCCGTTGCTGTACCCGGACGAAGCCAGGTCAGTCATGGAAGAAATCCACGAAGGACCTGCTCCGCCCACCAGGGCGCCTTCACCATGGCCCGTCGAGCCATCTTGCAGGGATACTTTTGGGCCGAGAACGGCCAAAGAGTGTGCCGACTACGCACGGAGCTGCGAGACATTATGCCTACACTTTCAGGTCGGCCCCGCCGGCCGCCACGAATTACACCCCGATCAGCTCGGTCATCCTTCTCCAGGTGGGGAGTGGACATAGTAGGGGCCTGCTATGGGGGTCGGGCAATAAGAAGTACTAATAGTGGCTGTCGTATTACTTTACCAAATGGGAGAGGCGAAAGCCGCTCAGCACAGCATCACAAGTGCACCGCTGCAAACAGTTTTGTCCTACCAAGACATTTTTGTGCCGATTTGGGGTCCCGATGAATCATCACTGACAACGGACGCCAAATTCGAAGGGCAAGAGTTCGAGGCATTTTTGCGCCGAGTGGCAGCATCAACCATAGCCGAGTCGCCGTTTGATACCCACAAAACAATGGGCAAGTGGAGAATGCAACCCACATAGTAAACGGTTGAAGAAGAAACTTGAATCGCAGGTGGAGCATGGGTGGAGGAGCTCGAATGATCCTGTGGCCTACCGTACCACCCCCAGAGGGCCACCGGGGGAGACGCCTTTTCTTTAGCCTAAGGGTTTGAAGTCACCGAGCTCTCCGCAGAAGCGGTCATACCTTCCCGGACGAGAAGAAGAGTAATGACCCAACCACGAAGAACACCCACAGCGCGACTCCACATGATAGATATTAAGAGAGAGGCAGCTACTAATCCCCGAGCCGAAAACTATCAACGGCAGACCAAGTCCTACACGACAAACGAGTACAACCCCGTTATTTTCCCAAGTAATGGGGACTACGTACTCTGGAGGAAGGGAAGGCAAAGCCAACCCCCAAGCCCGGAGGGAAGTTCGCGGCAACTGGGGAAGGTCCTACATTGTGGCAGCGGTGCGTCCGCCCGGCAGCTATAAACCCCCAAGAACCCCAAAGGGAAGGAGATACCTAAGAGTTTGGGAACTCAGAGCATGTTGAGGTATTACCAGTGATCCACCATGGACCCGGCCACACGGAGTTTAGCGCCATTAGTGTTTGCAAATAATGTCATAAGGAGGCGGCAGGGCTCCCTCGTTGCTATGAACAGAATAAAAGTTATGTAATAAGAAACAGCTTTTCTTGTTTAACCCATCGCGAGGAGGGCAGTTTTGTACCGACTTCCCCCCAAACATACCCTAAAGGGCACGAGGTCGACCTCGCGTACTAACCCCTGACGGAGGGCCCCATGATCTAGTCCGGCAAGGACTCGATTGATCGCCGGCTAACATACCCTAAAGGGGGGCACTGAAGTCCCGACTCTGCGATACCAAACGCCGAAAAAAACGGGAAAAAAGGGGAGCCCCATGGTCTAGTCCCGATAAGGACTCGATTTAGTAGCGGCAAACACACCCTAAGGGGCACGAGGTCCACTCGCGTACCAACCCCCGACGGAGAGGCCCCGGCCTAAGTTTTCAAAAGAACTCGGTTCGAACGGCTATCAAAAAAAAAAAAAAAAAAACAAAAAAAAAATCCAACCCGGCAGCTCGGCCACGGTCACGTCCCCTGGAGCTTCGGCCAGACCGATGCCTTGCAACTCGCACGTAGGCTGTGGCCGAGTCCAATATGCCGCGCCCCGAGTTCAGGCTGGCTACCAAAGGTGTTCTCTCCTAACTTCTGGAAGCATAAAGGCAATCCAACGAGGTGTTCTAACACGTTTCCAAAAACACAAAGAAGTCCATACAAGATAGGAAATGCAATATCAAATCAAGAAAATGAAGTTCGTGCGTACAGTAAAGTTCAAACCAAAAAGGACAAGCTCCACATGAAGCCAAAACAGTATAAGTTTTGTTCTAAGTGCCACAAAAGGAAATCAGTCTCGGCTCTAAGGGCCACACAAAAAATGAGCAACTCCGAACTAGCCATTCAAGTCGGGGGCGTCTCGGGGGACCTCGCGAGCAGCTACCCCCTCAACATAAGCGCTTAGGCTTGCATGAACGGCCTCCGTGGAGGGAGAGACGGAACCCGCAAAAGGGGCCTGGCTCACAAGCAAAGCATCCAAGGCATCCAAGCAACTAAAAGCTGCACCTCCACCAGCAACGTGGGTAGAAGCGCCCGCACCAGCAGACGAAGTCACACCACTACCAGCAACACAAGCAGGAGTACCCGTCCTGGAAGGGGAACCTGCTGTGGAACCCTCGGGCAGGGGAAGATAACCAGGCAAGCCCCTCGCTACGGGATCAAAGTGGGGTCCTGTTGCCTCAAGACCGCATATATGTCCTGCTGCATCATATACAGCCCCGCATCGTAAGCAGCCATCCCCTCATCTCCAAGGCGAGTCCTCCCCTCCTCTGAGGCAAGCCACTCGTCTATGAAGCTCCTGTCGCCGGCCCGGGCATACGACATAGCATCTACAGTAAACTGGTGGGACCTCTGATAGGCCGCACCACATGGCCCAACTCCTCCCTCAGCTTGCCAACATCGGCCCCGGCGCCCTTCCCTCTCCTGGTTCAACAGCTCCCTCTCCTGGCCCCAACAACTGGGTGAGCTCGGCAACCTGCTCCTCAAGAGCCCCGGTACGCGCCGGAGCGCCTCATGGCTCCCGCAAAGGGTAGTGCAGTGAAGAACAGCCTGTCAATTCACGAAAGAGAAAATACAAGTTAGATACAACACGGGAACTGCAAGGTCCTTTTATTACCAAAAAACGAACTCACCTCTATCAGATGGTTATACATGGCCCCCTCATTCGCGGCAGCCGGTTCTCGAGAAGTAACCAAGTCATGAAGCACCGCACGGAGGCGTGGGAGATCGCCCAATTCCTGCTGGCGCGGAGGAACGGGAGGTGCCCGCGTGGGGCGGGAGGTGGAGGTGGTGGAACCACCGGCCTAATAGGACGGGGTGGTATCACCGGCCCAGTAGTACGAAGACGCGTCGAGGCCTCGCCTCCCTCGGTAGCTCTCTGGCGCTTCCTCTCTCGGTACCTCGCAATCCGATCAGCCCTAGGGGAACACCTCCGGCAGCCCGATCACCCATCAAGGAAATATCTCCTGCAGACCACCAGTCAGAATACAATCAAAACATAAGGGGATGTCACAAGGGCACGGAAATAGCTTAGACGGAGGAGGACCAACCTCTCGGCGTAGCCATGGTAAGCTCGAGCTCGGACTCAGGCAGGACCTCAGGAGTAGGAGTCGCCCCGCCAAGGCCGAGCCGGGGACTCGTCCCGATCTCGTGGTAAAAACTCGAAGACCATGTCATCCGAGTTCTCATCTCCGGAGGGCGAGTCCACAGCAATGGGCACGGGCTCATCTGCAGGGGGACCTGGCAAGGGGGGGGGAAGCGGGGCACCCGGGCAAAGCCAAAACCCGCCAGGCTCTCCTCGGTCACCATCGGCGTGATGTAGATGATTGGACCACCCCGTCGGAAGATACGGACGTCTTCTAGCAAGGCGGCTCCTTTCCTAGGGGTAACATGATTCCGGAACCGGGGACTCCAAGGTGACACAAAAGGAAAGTCGGGGCCCACGGAGACATACACAAACTTAGGTTTCCACTTATGGTTGGAAGAGTTGAGATCTTGGAAGGTTTTCAAGCGGGCACGGCCGAAAAGGACACCCATCACTTGCTAGAACGACCCGTGGAGTTGGTGGCTTGGAAAAGATAATTGAAAAGGTCGAGGTAGGGCATGACCCGCACCTCTCTACATCTAAGGAGAAAGGCCAAGAGGACACAATGCGAGTTAGGGACTAGTTGTCCCGGGGCAATCTCGTAGTAATTGAGGAGGGACACGAAAAAGGGATGGAGTGGAAAACGCAACCCGTATGAAAGAGAAGCGACGTGCACCCCAAAGAAGCCGGCTCGAGGTGGGACAGTCACATTATCATCCGGCGAGGGAGCAACACCTCGACACCCAGACCCACTAGTTGAATGGCCTTCTCGTGTTGAGACGACGAGAGGCGGGCCAAGGTGGTAGCGGGGACGTGCGAGTCGAGGTCGGTGTACCCGACCTCGACCTCGAGAGGACCCGTAGCGGTCGAGTCCTCCCCAAGGGACTCGGACCCTCGGGGAGATGTGAGAGCTCATCCTCTAGTGGAATTGAGCCGTTCGGAGAGTGAGGGGAGTTGGGGTCGCTCATATCGATTTCACTATCGTCTATGGAGTCTAGAACCCCGAGATCAAAGCTAATAGACATGCAAAGGTGGCAAGGAGGGCAACACGGCTGCGCCGAGTTCACTCGGCGAGCTCTCGGCCGGGTTAGCGAGTCCGGCCGAGTCGGTGGCCGAGTTGGCGAGTCGACAGCTGAGTCGACGATATATAATATATATATATATATATATTATATATTTATAGTCATATATATATATATATATATATATAATATATATATATATATATATTATATATATATATATATATATTATATATATATATATATAATATATAATATATATATATATATATATTATATAATATATATATATTGCAAATGGCGGGATTCGGCGCTAAAGAAGAAAGAAGGGGAGAAGAAACAACTAACCGAACTCGGACGAGCTTGGAGACCCGGAGAGGAGCTTGTGACCCTAGGGAGCTTGAGAGATTTTGAGTGTTGTTGGGAGTGCTATGGCCGAAAATGGGGAGGAAAAGGGGGTTTAAATAGGAGATGGATGGTGGAAAAGAGGGGGAAGAGGAAGGGTTGACCAAAATTCAAAAATTGGAAAAGTGCATTGGGAAAAGGAAAAGATGATGGGGATGGGAAGTAGATTATGATGGGAATAAAAAAGGGGGATTCTCAAGATTTTATAGGGAAGGAGTTGCATTTGAGTGGGATTCTACTATATCTGAGGAGGATTTTTAGGAGGGGGAATTCTATCCGCAACAAGAATTTTACCCGGATGAGGTCGACTAATTTTCAACTCGGGACAAGTGCACAGGAACCGGCTCGCAAGCTGTCTACTCCCTATCGTTCTCGACTTATCACAACGAAGAGAGTGGGGGACTGGTGATGGATATATTGACCGGAGCGAACCGACCCGAAGAGACGGGCCCGAGAAGTGCCCCAGCCCACCCAAGTGGCCGTGGCCGAGTCGGCCCAAGGCATCTCGGCCGCTGAAGGGCCAGTCCATGGTGGACTCGGCTAGGCCGAGCTCGGCAGCTCGGCCGTGCCGAGTCGGAAGGACTCGCTAGCCGAGCTCGGCAGCTCGGCGTGCGAGTCGGATGGATCGCTAGGCCGAGCTCGGCAGCTCGGCCGTTGCCGAGTCGGTCATCCTTGGACCCGGTCCCGTGCGGACCCGGTCAAAGTGGCCGATCAGATAAACCCCGATTCTAGGGTGCGTTGGGGAGTTGGGAGCTGGTATAAAAGGAGTCCCTCTTGTCCTAACAGGGGACCTGATCATTACCTGAATTATTTGACAAACACAACTGATTCCTAAATGCTATCTTCTAGCATTATTGTCCTATTAAGTCTTGTAATAGCTTATTTAGCGGCAATCAATAACAAATATACGGTCCCCAGCGACCTACGGTCCCTACGACCTTATTATATATTTCGTCCCAATTATTTATCTCGTACGTATACTTAATCCGGGTTTAATAATTCGGGATACCTCCTGGGGAATAAATCCATCAAAATTGGTACTTCCAATTAATTCATTTGCTCTCACATGCATGTGTCTTCTACAGATCCACGCGATTTGGGTCTAGCTAATATCCACTGCAGGTGCGGCAGCGGCATCGGCGGGCGGCACCTATGTTAGAGTTGTAAAACCCTTCTGTAACACCCATCTTTTTCTCTTAAAGACATATTTATAAAGGTGAGATGGTGAGATAACTCTTTTCTTCTAAGGAACATATTTGTTAAGGTGGAGATTTGTTGGGCTATCTTTTCTCCTAAGGGACATATTTGCTAAGGTGGAGATAGTCTTTCTCCTAAAGGGCAATATATGTGAAGGTGGAGATAGTGAGATAAATTTTTTCTCCTAAAGAGTATATTCGTCAAGGTGGGGATTTGTTGAGTTATCTTTTCTCCTAAAAGCATATTCGCCAAGGTGGAGATTGTTGAGTTTGTCTCATATATGATTAGGAATATGAGTTTGTCTCATACTAGGAGTTGGAGTGAAACGGATAGACCCTTTGTACAGGGATTAGATGCCTATAAATATATTGGTTGTATCCCTAAGGGTTGTGTCACCACTATCACATCACTATGAATATAAGAATTGTTTCACTACCGTGGATGTAGCACTTTGGCGACCATGTAAATCTTTTCTTATTTACCCTTTCTGCCATTGTTTTTTTTCTTGTTCTTGTTAATCTCAAGACTTCCTTTGTGGGAAAAATACTAGAAACGCAAGTTGAAACCAAAGTATGAATGCTTACGTGAATGTAGTTTCATTAGTATTGTGTGAAAGTGAGGTTAGACGCATAGGAGGGAGGTTTGTGACTTGAGACAAGGCAAGAGGAGCTGTGTTTGCCCCAAATATCAGCACATCTCTCGATCCCAGTAAACTTTCTCAGCCTTCTGGACATCCCTCTCATCTCCATACAAAAACTCAGTAGAGTCGCCAATGGGAAAAGAGACAAACAGGCAATCTAACCACAAAACTAGATAGTAAATTTATCCTTCAAACAAACCATTTAACTGCATAATGTGTGACTATCACTATATTTAAAAACAACCATTTATTTATCCTAATAAATTTATTTAATAAATGTCCTAATGCCAAACCATTTGCATAATAAATTTACCAAAGTTTCAAATATAATAAGAGAAAGTAATATAAATACTAAATGTAAAACTAATGGATTTAGAAAAACAAATAGTAAAATGCATAATGAATGGGTGTATGCATGTCCCTCCATTTCCAAAATGACATAGATTATAAGAAATAATATGGAAACATACTCAATATCAGCCACAGCATTGATAAGTTGAATACGCAACATCTGATGGCATCTTTATCTTGAAGACAAACCTGGATTTAGATGTGCCAAAGTGATCGAGCTCAAGCAAATTTATGGTAGACCAATAGTAAAAAAATGATAAGAACTTACATGGTCACTTCTCGTACAATATCTACCAAAGCCAATCCTTTCCCTATTTTAAATTGTGCCCCAAATTGGGAGCCAATTGATAACTTATATATAATTATATATAATATATATATATATATATATATATATATATATATATATATACACACACACACACACACACACACACACACACACACACACACACACACACACACCACACACGCACCATACTAATACAGCATGCAGACTGCCTGTTGTATGCATATGCATATATGTATGTTTTAAATTGGGCCTCCAAAATTGGGGCCCCTGTGCAACGGGCCTGGGTAAACATGGCCAAGGGCCGGCCCTGGAGGCCATATACGTTGAGTGCTTAAAGAAAAAAAAATGAAGAATCCAAATTACAATGTAGTGATAGTATACACACAGATGACACAAGATCATTGGAACGGTAGAAAGTGAACTGAACATTAAGAATGCAAGTAGAGCTGTCAAAACGGGCCAGCCCAGCCTATATGGGCTGGCCCGTCTCGGGTTCAATTGGAAACGGGACGGGACGGGCTGACCCGTTTTTTCACGGGTTGGGTTTTTCCCAACCCAACCCGTATAGGACGGGCTAACGGGCTAAACGAGCCAACCCGTTTATTCTTTATTTATTTTATATTTACATGATTAAAATATTTATTGTTGTATTGCTTAAGAATTAAACCCATAACCTCTAAGTTATGGACCAACACTGTTTCCAATCAACCATATTAACTATGATGGATAAATATGTATATTTATATATATACAAATATGTATATATACATATAAAAATTAGATTTTAGTTTTTAATATGTAATTATAATTTATTTAATTTATATTTAATACTAATATATTTTACATGTAATATTTTTTATTTTGTAATTATAATGTGTACTATTAAGTTATAAAGTTTATAAAATATATAATTTATTACTTTATGTAATATATATAATACATAACTTTAAATTAATATTTATATAAAGATACAATTAATTGTATTAATTAATTTTTTTTTCTTGTTGATCTGCTGCCTTGGAAGCCAACCTATCCGCTAGTCTGTTCTGCTCTCTATATATGTGGACGTATCTTATCTCAGAGAAACCTTGAGCTTCTCGAATACACATGCGAAGGATGTTATTAGGCAGATCCCGCCACCCATCGCCTTTGCGAACGATATCAATAATATCCTTTGAGTCACACTCTAGGATGATATGTCTAGCTCCATACTCCCGTGCCATCCTTAGGCCCTGAAGGATGCCCCATGCTTCCGTAACGTCAGCCGAACATCTTCCAATATTATACATAAAGCCTGTTCGCCAATCGCCATTGTGGTCTCTCAGAACCCCCCCACAGCTCGCCTTGCCATCACCCTTTCGACTACCGTCTACATTCAGCTTCAACCACCCCTCCTCCGGCGGGCCCATTATCAACTCGATTGTGTCTGGGTAATGGTCTACGCACGTTCTCGAACGCCCTTTGCGTCTCTCATCGCACTGCCAGAGCCAGGTCATCTTTTGTTCAGGAGCCGTGAAAGTACCGTTAAAGATCCTTTCATTACGCCACCGCCACAGCCACCAAGTCTGGTTCCAAAATTGCTCGGGCCATCCTTTCTCGAAGCCTCGCTTAGTATCCCCTTGGAGGTTCACCCTGATCCAAGTTTGCCAGTCGATGTCCTGCATATACTCCAACGTACGCCGTGGGAGAGATTGCTCCCATATCTGCTTCGCTGCGCTACACTTCCGAAACAAATGATTTAAGTCCTCACGCTGCCCTGCCAAAGAGAAAACTATCGTCAGTAGTAGGTGTGTTATTAAGACCGTTCAAAAATTTAGTCATAATTTCTTGTTGTAACGAGCAAATAAAATGGAATGCGCGCTGGCACCTTAAGGACCAAATTAAGATCCAGATTTTGTTCATGTTCTTTGTCTTTCGGAAGGCGACTGCTAGGCTTGTAGCAGACTTCACCGAGAAACGTCTCGAGGATCTGGATTTCAGCCCATTCATCTTTATATCTTCTTCAGCCAGGCTATAGCCTGCCAACCTTTCTAGGTCATCTAAGGGAAGATGTTGTTCTAATTCTCCCATTTCAACCCCCTGGTACGGTCCCCAATAATCGTCCAGTATGCGTACAGGTCCAGGAGGCTCAAGACACCCTTAAGGGTTCCATAAAGAGGCTGGGATTAGCCACGAGTCAATCCAAAGTGTGGTTTTCCCATTTCTAAACAATGTTAAGAATGCTTTTTCTATAATCTCCTGCGCGGATAAAAATATTGCCCTTCCCGTGCATGGACGTGCTCCTTCTTCCCGAATGCGATCATTTGCGAGCCAACATTCCGTGTGTATTTGGTCAGCTAAAAGTTTGCTACCACAGCGCGTTGGGTACGGCTTCTGATTCCTCCAGTTTAATTTTAGAAGACAATGCACCTGCAATGGTTCATGGCGTGGCATTTTCTCAAGCTTAGGCCTCCACACGGTTTCTCTTTAACTTTGTGTCCCAGTTAATCAAACTCATTCTATTGCATCCTGTTGGCTCGTTTCGGCCACAAAAACCATCGGGTCCGCTTTCATTTCGTAACAACACCTTTCGGGAGCGCTGCCGTTTGCATGGTATAATTTGGTATGGCATTAGGACGACTTTGATAAGAATGACTCGTCCCAGGCTAAAGAAAGCGTCTTGGCTTTTTCCAACCTCGAGCCTAGCTGAGATTCGCTTCCAAAGGCCCGAGTAGGTGTTACAAGTTACCTTCCCGTGTAAGGACGGTACCCAGATACTTGCCAAGACCCTTTTGTTTCCATCAATGCCAGCTTTGGCAGCTATAGTCCTCCTGCGCAATGCTGGGATGGGTGTTCTTCGGAGAAAAAGACCTGAGACTTGCCCAAACTGATCGTTTTGCCCCCGATGCTCGGCAGAAAGAGCGTTAAGCACTCCTTGGACGACTTCCACTTGCTCACAAAGATCTTCGAGAAAGAAGGACATAATCTCTGGCAAAACAGAGATAGATAAAATGGGCCCTGTAGGGGCCCAACCTAATACCCCTTCCACTTCCTGTCGTTTCACTTCGAGACAATTAAATGACTCACCTCTCCATGCTAAGACAAAAAGTAGCTGGGGACATTCGCATCACCCTGGCGTATACCCCTTTGTTGGGCAAAACTGGTCAGCTTTCCCGTTCCAAACGATAGCTAAACTGGAGGAAAAATACAAGAACATAATAGTGTTAGTCCACATTTATTAAAACCTACCAAACACAGCGTCTCTAATGAATTCACGAGAGCCTGTCATAAGCCTTTTAAAGGTCCACTTTATGGCATGTAATCTTTTTGCCTTTGGTTTCCCGCATAGTGTGCTTACTTCTGTGGTACACGACCAATTATCCGAAAATCTGGGCGTCCGGGACAAACGTGCTTTGATATGGCCCGCATTAGGGGAGAATGCGCTTTAAATCTCTTCGTGATCATCTTAGTTAGGATCTTTATAATCACATTGCACAAACCTGATTGGTCTGAACTGTTTTAATAAGGACTTCCCGGGGACCTGCATTTTTGGAATAAGCAACGACCTGAGTATCTATTAATGCCTTCCGGGAGTCGTCCAGAGTAAGAATGGCGTCCCCTTACTAGATTAGTAAATTATATATATTTAATACAATTAATTATATACTTTATAATGCTTGTGGAATGAAGTAATAGATATATAATTCATATAAAATATTGAGTAAAGACATTTTTTGGTCCTAGACTTATATGGCTTGGACATTTGTCCTTTATAAAAAAATTGCATTTATGGACAGAGTTATTGTGGCAGGACATTTCGTCCTCCAGTCTATATTTCAGTGCATTTTTGGTCTCCCGTCTATATTTCTGTTAGATAACCGTATGAAGAGGGGGAATTACGTCAATTAGGCTATCTCCCTCCTATCTATTATATCAATGTGTTTTGGCGACTTCGATTCTCTTCTATCTATTTGATTAGTACCTGTTTGGAGGCTTCGATTCTCCGGCAATTTCTTCGTACAACTGCAACTTGGACTCTCCGACTCCTTCGAATTATGACCGAGAAGAAAACAAAACACACATAGATATAATAGATAGAAGGAGATAGCCTAAATTGACGTAATTAACCCCTCTCTCAGACCGGTTATCTAACAGAAATATAGACGGAGGACCAAAAATGTCCTTGCCACAATAACTCTGTCCATAAAATGGGCAATTTTTTTTATAAAGGACTAAAATTGTCCAAGCCACTATAAATGTAGGACTAAAAATGTCTTTTACTCTAAAATATTCAACATGTGTTCTTAGTATAATTGGTTTTAATGGTAATAATTTGATACCTTAAGTAAAATTGTAAAAGGTTAAGGGTTCAAGTCTTGTTAGTAACAATATTTTTAAATATTAATAAAATACCCAATTATACAACACATTTGGTGGTGGGGTGGGTCATGGGTGGGGATACGGGTTATACGGGCCGGCCAGTGTACCCACGAGCCAACCCGTATCCCCTACGGGTTACACGGGCCGAGTTGGAAACGGAACGGGCTGAAAATCCTCTCACCAACCCGTGTAATATACGGGTTAAACGTGCCAACCCGAAGGAAAGGGCCCGTTTTGAGAGCTCTAAATGCAAGTCACAAAGCGGTAATGTGATTCACAATAAACACAAATCAGACAAGATAATAGGAAATAGATAAAATCTAATCACAATGAGTATCTTACTTTATTTCTTAGGAATAGTATTGATAACACAAATGAATTTGTTTGCAATATCTGAATTTGGCCAGAAAAGCTTTCAATCGAAATTTTGACAGGAGGTGCGCTGGACAAGCACAAAGAGAAGTGCAATTCAGAGATTTCTAGGTCCGTCGATGTCTCAAGCTCCCCTTACAGAAACGGCCAGATGTTTTCATCCGGAATTTTGGCCATCTGAACGCTAATAAATCGTCGGCGACGGCTTGGACAAATGAGTTCAAGTATGCTTTGGAAGGTGTGCTGTTGCGACGGATTCACCGGAAAAATAAATTCGCTGGAGAAGAGGGAAAAGATGTGAAATGACTAAAATACCCTCATTATTTTAACTGTTCAATTTTCTGGTGAAATTTGGCCGGCAATTTGACCGGAGTGGCCAAAATTGATAAAAATTACATAGTCAAGGTACTAAATTGACACTTTTGAAAGTCAGGTGCTGAAATTAACCAAACCCCTATAGTCATATGACTAAAATTGAAATTTTCTCTTTTAATAATTATATTACTTTTTAATTATGTGGAAATGAATATTAGTTCTTTTTATGAACGATAAAGGAAATGAATATTACACACAGAAATCTGTTATTAATCGGCACGAAAATCAGGCCAATTAATCGACAATTATTAGGAAAAAAGGATAGAAATCAATATTAATTCTTTTTATGAAAGAAAAAAATGAATATATTCAAAAGGAAATGAAATATTAGGAAAAACGAAATGAATATAATAATATTTCATTGAAAATATAACACAGCTTTCCTTATGAAAAAATTAGTAACCACCAAATAAAATATTAGAAAAAAATTATGAATGGAAATCAATATTAATTCTTTTTTACAAAGGAAAAAGGAAATGAATATATTCAAAAAGAAATTAAATATTAGGAAAAACGAAATGAATATATTAATATTTCACTGGAAATATAACACCACTTTTCATATGAAAAAATTAGTAACCACCAAATGAAATCTTAGGAAAAAATTATGAAGGAAAAAGGAATGAAAATCAATATTATTTTTTTTATGACGGAAAAAAGGAAATGAATATATTTAAAAGGAAATAAAATATTAGAAAAAATGAAATAAATATAATAATATTTTACTGAAAATATATCATAGCTTTCCCTACAAAAAAATTAGTAATCAACAAATGAAATATTAAAAAAAATTATGAAGGGAAAAAAATAGTAATCAATATTAATTCTTTTTCTGAAGGAAAAAGGAAATGAAATATTATGAAAACGAAATGAATATGTTAATATTTCACCAGAAATATAATCGGTAATTATATTATTATAATTATATTAATTAAATATTAATTAATTATATTATATTAATTATTAATTATATTAATAAATACTAATAATTAATATTTATTAACTAGAAGGTTGAGCCATCATCTCATCGACTTTAAATGTCGTTGATCAAATTAATCAGTACATGTGCGACGTGAACACTGCAGAAGATAGAGAATCATACGGTGAAAATCTATCAGAATTACACACTACTGAATTTTTAAATAGTTAGAGATTGTCTAAACTTCCTAATCATTCATTGACATTAATCGTTAGTGCACATGTTATGTCATTGCGGAACATAAACCAGTCTTTGCAACGGTACGCGCCTCATTGTCACAAGATTGACAGATCACATTGTCGAAGTAAGAAAAGTTAATGGGACATATCAAGGAACCAATGTTCTTATCCCCTGAATGTCTCTCACCCCTTTTGATATGAGATTACCCTTCAAGTTCCAACGTAAACAATTCATGTTGATGCTCGCATATGCCATGACTATCAACAAAAGCTAGGGCCAAACACTAACTCACGTTGGGTTATTGCTGAAAAACCCTGTCTTTACTCACGGTCAATTGTACGTGGCTTTTTTCCGAGTCACCCATCCTTCATGCATTGAAGGTTAGCTCTAGACGGGGATGGACAAAATTCTGTTGCTACTACCAATGTCGTCTACAAAGAGTTTTTCAATAATGCGTAATTCAAACCACTTATATGATGTAATCTTTTTATACAGGTATAACCTACGTAGAAATATATCTTCCATACAAAAATTTCTATAACTGAGTTGCTAGACAACGAGCTAACTAGACCAATTAATACAAATTCTAAACACTGATATATAAATCTCTAAAGTTTCAACACCGGATCTGTACATTACACGTTAGCTATTAATTGGACAATTATTTGCTTGAATTCAAGCAATGATAACATCATAAAACAATCAGTCCAACTCAATTCTTCAATTGCACTATATAATATTCGATGTTATAATTTATACAATTGTATATCGTTCTAACTTCTAAATATTCTTAAAATATTATAACAAATCCATTCCGTGCATCGCACCGGTAGAAATACTAGTATCAATGTAAGACAAAATAATGACATCAGGACATAATAGAAAGCTGATAAAAGTTAAACTCTTCCACTTTTGAAGCTTCGGCAAGGGAGCAAAGTCAAGTGCAAATGTCAAAAATAAATATGAATCACAAATACTCACATCCGGCTTCAGATATGTTCCTAAAAGGTAGAAAAAATTATACAGTGTCTCGAAGAAAATTTTGTATTCCTCGACCTTCCCTAAATAGAGATCATTGTTAAGCCTTTTAGCATCATACCAACAACCAATTAAGGATAGACATCAAAGAGCCACATGAGTCAATGTCAGATATGGTTTTCAAAGTTATGTGATTACTATGTCTATCAAGGACATGCAACAATTATATTAACAATAACAATAATTCCAAAAATATAAATAATCTAAAATTTCAAAAATATTAACAATTAATCCTAAAATTTGAATAATAACAATAATTCAATATATAATAACAATAATCCTAAAATAAACTATATATATATATATATATATATATATATATATATATATATATATATATATAATAATATATATATATATTGATGGTTTTATTGGGATAGGGTCCACCATAAACCGATACAGAAGATACAGAACGGGGGTTAGGACGCTAAGCCTAAAATCATGCGTACAAAAGCCCGAGGTATAGGCCTAGAATGGCGGCCTAAATACACAGAATAAGCCCAAGGATGGGCTAAAGCTAACAATGCTACTACGGAGAGTCGAACCAGATGACTAGATACGAGTATGGGATCAAGACCACTAAATTGTAGTGTCTGTTGTGTCTGAGTTGCCCTTTGCTAAGGATACAGGACCCCTATTTATAGCATACCCCCCTCCTTCCTTGGTGTCCACGTGTCCCACATTTACTCCCCACTCCGCTTATTGATCGTCATTCTACATCACATTCTCCGCCTCCCTAGGGTTCCCGCGCCTTTGCCACCTTGCTCACACCACCCCAGCCGGCACCTCCTTTGGCCACAAGCGCCGGCCCCCGCCTGGGGCCGGCCATGGCACCCCAGCGCGCGGGTGCCGCCCGACACCCTGGCGCGCCGGAGCGCTGCGACCGGCCGGCACCTCATTTGGCCACCAGCGCTGGCCCCCCGCTTGGGGCCGGCCATGGCCACCTCAGCGCTCTGGGGCGCTAGGGCCACGCTGGGTTCGCGACCCCTGGCCGGGGCCAGCGCCACGGCCGGCGCCCTCGTCCGGCCGGCAGCGGCCCTCCTGATTCCCGGCCCAGTCTCCCTGCAGCCCCTGTCGGCCCAACACAACGTGGGCTCTCTATGCCCATGGCCCACCTCCAATATCCCCATCACAAGTCCCCCACTCCTTTTAGGTATCTTGATACCTAAAAGGAGTAGAAGTAGGGTTTTTACTCAGTCATTTTCCCACTCAGATTAAATAACTGGTTTCCCATCTAAAATCTCAACTACTCTCATCCCCCCTTATTTAAAGCTATAATTCCCCCCTCACCTCCATATCTTCTAATCTTCTGCTAGAATCAGCTTCCCTCACCCAAACTGCTTACCGCTCTAAACCCGACCTCCGTCCCGTGCCACTCAAACCATGAGCTCCCCCCATCACTCCGTCCCCGGTCTAGCAGCCACTTTGCCACCTAACCGGGGCTTGGGGGTCTTTGGTATCACCCGTTCACCAATCACTGTCGCCAGCTCTCCGGCCCTCTCTAATCCATCTTCTCGTCCTGCTCAGAGTCGCTCCCTATGTCTCCCATGTCGCCTCGTGTTCCTCCTACTGCCGGTACTTCTGTCCGCCATCTTGATCCTTCTACTCCCCACAGCATACGTGCTAAAATCTCTAAGGCTGAACTTGATTGTTTGGACGGATGGTTGGGCCCAAACGTTGAGATTATCGTGCCCGGGAAGACCGGACCATGACAGACCCCCCATGGGTTGATAGGGTGGCCGTTCATTATCACTCGGTCCAGGCAGGCCTTCAGTTTCATCCCCATCCTCTTGTTCGGACGTTCCTCGAGTGCCATGGGAAAGCGCCCTGCCAAATGACTCCGAACGGTTATCGCTTTATCACCTGTTTTATCACCCGGTGCCGAGAAATCCAGGTAGCACCTTCCCTATCTTACTTTTACATGTTTTTAACGTGAGCCAAAGTGGGTCGTCTTTCCTCCACCTTCAGCCCATCCCTAATCACCCCTTCGTGAACTCCCTGCCCTCCCTCCCAAAAAACTGGAAGGAGAAGTTTGTATACCTTCGTTATCCCACTGATGATTCTGGGCTGGGTTTTAGTAATGTGTGGGTGCAGCGCCCTCCTCTCTATACGCCTCCCGGCTATTCAAGTCTGGATGATAACAGGGCACGACTGTGCGCCGACGGTCCCCATGACCATCGTAGGTACCATGATCACTCTCGGCTCCACCAATCAGTACCGGTCCGCCTCTGGGTACGTGTATATATATATATATATATATATATATATATATTATTTTACACTGATGGTTATATCCGATGTTTCTAGCTCGTGTGGAGAGTACCCCCAAATGCTTAAGGCCTACCAGACTCGTAAACGACAGCGGACTCCCAACTCCGAGGCCGCTTCTAGTGATGATGCTGAGGATGATGGTGACAGGGCATCGTCGGTGGGGCTTATGGACAACCATATCATGGATGGGGTGGATTCCAACATACATTTTTCGCCTGCTCAGTTCACCCCGCTCACTCCTTTCCATACTGTGGACTCCCCTTCTCGTGGGCCTCCTTTGGCGTACCGCAAGCTACACCAAGCCCTACCGGTGAGTATGATGCTCGGGATCCTCTGGCTGCTCGAATTTCGACCGGTCCGGGCGCCC
Organism: Ipomoea purpurea; assembly: GCA_009835305.1. Lineage (NCBI taxonomy): Eukaryota > Viridiplantae > Streptophyta > Magnoliopsida > Solanales > Convolvulaceae > Ipomoea > Ipomoea purpurea. The sequence continues at coordinate 18,611 of VALG01011098.1, forward strand.
CGCCTTCGTCCCTACGATCCTGAACATGTGGACTTCATTGTTCGTGGAGTGCAAGATATGGTATTGGCTCGCCGGCGCTTCTTGATTGATAGTAGTCCAATGGAGACCTTAAGTTCCCGCCAAGTTGGAGATTCCATGAACGTAAGTGGCCCCGCCCCATTTTTTTTTATGTGTGTGCGTGGTGTCTCCATCTTTTGCGCAGATGGTTATGCAATCCATCGGGCTTCACCAGCGCTTGCAGGAAGCCTCTCGAGAGTACACCGAGTTAGAGAAAGCACAACGGGGTTTAGAACACGCTCTCTGGAAAGAGGAGGAGGCTCGTAGGCGCGTCATGAGAGAATTTAAAACCCTGAAAGAGGCGCACCAGACCCTGCAACAAGAGTACCAGGCCCTGGGAGTAAGCAACAGGCCCTTGAGGAGGATCACAGGATTTTGGGAGAGGGGCACCAGGCCCTCTAGGAGGAACATAAAACCTTCGGGAAGGAGCACCAGGTCCTCTAGGAGAAGTACAAAACTCTGGGGGAGGAACACCAGGCCCTTCAGGGGGAACACAAAACTTTGCAAGAGGAGCATAAAAATAGCAGCAAGATCATGACAAGGCCCTTGAAGATGCGTGGAGGACTGGCAAGGGACCGAAGATTTCGCACGTGCTGCAAGTGAGTATTCGTGCACACGCATGCCCGGGCTGATCCGCTGGTAGTTGGGGCATTCAGATCGTTCTGGCGAAGGTATGGTCGAGGCCATGCTAGGGTGGCAGTCTGTGCAAGAATACCAGGATTATACGGGCCCTTCGCTTGTACAGGTCCTCCAGGTAGGGGTGACCACGGTTCCGGTTCCGGTTCCGTGGATGGTGGAACCGGAACTGGAACCTCATAGTAAGGTTCCGGTTCTGGTTCAGAACCGGCGGTTCCGGTTAGAACCGGCGGTTCTAACCGGAATTATTTAAAAAACATTTAAAAACACTATAATATTTATTTTTTACGGTTTGGAACCGGAACCGACGGTTCCGGTTCCAAGATTTTACAAACCTTAACCGGAACCTTATAGGTTTCGGTTAAGAATCGGAACCGAAACCGTACGGACGGTTCCAGTTCGGTTCCGGTTTGCACAGTCACGGTTCCGGTTCGAGGTCCGAACCGGAACCGTGGTCATCTCTACCTCCAGGAATGGGCGACTACCCCCGGAGGCAAGGCGGCCATGGGGCCTGTAGCGGAGGTGTGGTTGCGCGAAACGCTAGAAGGTCAGACCAGGTTGGTGCAAGAATGCAATGCAGAGTTTTAAATGGGGCAACGAGATTTGCAGGACAAGCTTTACGGGAAGCTGGAGCGCCGGTTCACTTCTTTCAGCATTGAAGGGTGGAAACTGCCAGACATCCTTCCACTTCGACCTTCTCGAGCTCGGGTTACGCCTTCTTCTACCATGGCCGCTGGCGGGGATTGCTAATGACTCCCGAAATGGCCCAGCTCAGTGTGACATCGTCTGTTGTGGCTCCCTCGGAACCTGTGGTCGGATCTGGTATTGTCGAAGCGTAGACCCCTTCCGATCTCCATCTCTATCTATCAGTTCGAGCTCTGGATTTTCTAGCTGAGCTGCCGCCTCTGCAGCGCCATAGACTTAGGCATGGTCGCAGATGGGGTTTTTTTTTTTTCTTTAATTTCGCCAACCTTGATAATATATTTAGTGTTATTTTCATTTTTTTTTTTGCCATGCAACTTGCCGGGGGCAAGTCCGACGCCATGCGGCTTGCCGGGGGCAAGTCCCACGCATGTGGGTTGCGATAACCCACATGCCTCATCTGCCAACGCCATGCGACTTTCCGGGGGCAAGTCCGCCTATGTGGGTTTGCGATAACCCACATGCCCCATCCGCCAACACCATGCGGCTTACCCGGGGCAAGTCTGCTCATGTGGGTTGCGATAACCCACATGCCCCATCCGCCAACACCATGCGGATTGCTGGGGCAAGTCCGCGCATGTGGGTTGCGATAACCCACATGCCCCATCCGTCAACGCCATGCAGCTTTCCAGGGGCAAGTCTGCTCATGTGGGTTGCGATAACCCACATGCCCCATCCGCCAACACCATGCGGCTTGCCTGGGGAAAGTCCGCGCATGTGGGTTGCGATAACCCACATGCCTCATCCGCCAACGCCATGCGGCTTGCCGGGGGCAAGTCCGCGCATGTGGATTGCGATAACCCACATGCCCCATCCGCCCAACGCCATGCAGCTTGCCGCGGGCAAGTCCGCGCATGTGGGTTGCGATAACTAACATGCCCTATCCGCCAACACCATGCAGCTTGCCGGGGGAAAGTTCGCGCATGTGGGTTGCGATAACCCACATGCCCCATCCGCCAACGCCATGCCGCTTGCCGGGGGCAAGTCCGCGCATGTGGGTTGCGATAACCCACATTCCCCATCCGCCAACGCCATGCGGCTTGACGGGAGCTAGTCCGCGCACCACATGCCCCATCTGCTTGATGTCTGTAATACTCAATGCAATGTGTGAAAATCACGGATATTATTAACATGCGACACAATGTCGTCTACAAGGGAAATATAAGTCACTTAAGGTGCAACATACCACGGTAATTCCATGGGAGTCGCATTATTTCTTGAGAGCTAGTCTATTTACTGAAAGAACTTTCGCAGGTGGTGGCGTTACATACATGGCCCACAGTCCTGCCCTGCATTGTTTTGAGTTTGTAAGTGTTTTTATGCACTAATTCCGCCACCTCGTACGGCCCCTCCCAGTTTTTGGCCAGCTTGCCTCCCTTGAGCGGTTTTCTGGCTTCTCGTCGTCGTAGGACTAGGTCGCCGATCTAGAAACTGCGGGGGCGTGTCATTGCGTCGTGGTAACGTTTTATCTGTTGTTGATAGATAACAATATTTCGTCCAGCTTCATCCCTCCTCTCCTGTAGGAAATTTAATTCAACCCACAGGTCCTCATTGTTTCGGTCAGGTTGGAATCGCGTGCTCCTACCCGCGGGGGTTGTCACTTCTACTGGTGTTCTTGCTTCGCACTCGTATGTGAGGGCGAAAGGAGTTTCTCCCCTTGCCTTTCGGGGGGTTGTTCTGTAGGCCCATAGTATGGACGACAGTTCCTCGTACCAGGTGGACCCTGTCGCTTCGACTCTCTTTTTAATTCCGTCAAGGATGGTACGATTGGCGTTCTCTACCTGACCGTTGGCTTGGGGGTACGCCACGGCTGCCTTGATACGCTCCACCCCGTAATAAGCGCATAAATGAGCAAAATCCTGGTTGTCAAACTGCTTGCCGTTGTCAGACACGACTTGCTGGGGTAACCCAAGTCTCGTGAAGATATTTTTCCACATAAATTTTCGGCACTAGGTCCCCGTGATGGAAGCAAGGGGCTCCGCCTCTACCCACTTGGTGAAATAATCTATGGCTACCATCAAGAACTTCAGGCCTCCCATCCCTCTAGGGAAAGGTCCCGCTAAGTCAACGCCCCAACGTGCGAATGGGATGGCTGAGGTGAGCGGGGTGTAGTAGGAGGCGGGCTTACCGGGTAAAATCGTGAATTTTTGGCACGTAGGGCACTTCCTCACGTAGTCTTGGCAATCGGATCTAATGGGGGCCAGTAATATCCTTGCAAGATAATTTTCCTAGGCCAGGGTTTGGACGCCCTGGTGTGCGGCACACACTCCCTCGTGGACTTCTGCGATGACTTTGTCGGCTTCTGCCCGGGTTAAGCACTAGAGCATGGGCCCCCCGAAGGACAGTTTGAATAACCTTCCTTCAATCATTCGGTAAGACGGAGCCATGACCATTATTTTTCGTGCTCTCTGGGGGTCGTGTGGTGCGAGACCCTGTTCCTTGTAGCGGATCATCTCCTGCATCCTTTCGTCTGGGGATGGCATTATAGCTAGGACTTCGTCCTTTCCTATGCTGGGTGCGTCGATGTCGATTTTCCGGGCTATCTTTGATACGTAACTTAGGTGGTCTTCCACGCCTTGCGCAATTCGGTACAGTAGGTCCGCCCTCGCCGTTGTCTGTTCTTGGAATTTGGGCTAGTTACCACCGATCTACGGAGGCCAATAATCTCTGCACTACGTCTCGGTACTGCCGCATTCTGTCTTCCCGCGCTTCAAACTGATTGTTGACGTGGCCCCACGACTAGTCGCGAGTCTGATCGAATCTTGAGGCTGTGTGCTTGCAGGGGCTGGGCCAGCCTTAACCCCCGATTAAGGCCTCATATTCAGGTTCGTTGTTGGAGAGAGGGAAACAGAATCTGAGGGCCTGGTAAGCTTTGAACCCTTCCCGTGAGATGAGCACGACGCCACCCTCCCAACCCTTTTTACTCGAGGCGCCAACGGTGTATGATAAACTTATTTTTATTGTTATTTTAATAATATTTTTATAGTTAATTTGTAATAATTAATTAATTTATATATAGTTTTATTTATTATTTTGATTAAGTAACTTTGTTAATATTATTCATTTTTAGGTTGTTTTTATTAAATTTATTTTATTATTTGAATTCTATTAGTCCAATAATTCATTGATCTTAATTTAATGATAATATATTATTAATTTTAGAGTACATTTTCATCAGAGTTTTAATAGATATAGATTAGTTATATATGGTCTCAAATAAGTTATTATTATTATTTATTATTATTATATTATATATTATTATTATATTATTATTATTAAAATCTGTACATATTTGTTAAGCGTAAGACTTCAATAAAACATTTTCTCTTCCGCAATCTAACGCGAACGACGAGAGAGAGGCGCAGGTTCTTCCGGCATCGGCTAATAAAGATCCGATTGAATAGCTGAGGCTTCGGCAATCCTCGATTCTCGTCCCTCTAAGAGAAATCGATGCCCAGAGTTGAAGAGTGGAAGCGGAGAAGCGGTTGGAGTCAAGCGCTATAAATAAAGATCGATTGAATTCCTTAATCATCAATTTTCACTCCGGATCAGTTCCGGAGGCGACATTTAGATTCAATTCCAGTTAGCAGCTTTGTTTGGCGCAAAAGTTTCGGCTTCGGACTCCTCACGGCACAACAGCATCTTCTTCCTGGTTTCCTTTCTATTTCTTCAATTTGCAATTTGTAATTTGTTAGCCTAGATTGAAGAGTCTGCACTTTATTATATTTAGCATTGCTTTATTATATATTTTTTTTTTGTTAAGCCTAATTGCTTTTATCTACTAAACTTTTTACATTTGCTTTGATATTAAAGTGTTTGGCTAAATTCATGTTACTAGAATTTTATCAATCTGTTACATATTAATTGCGATTCCATTTTGTTCCTTAGTTTTTGATTATTATTCTCTTTAAGTTCTCTGCATACTTTTGATTGAATTATTCTGCTATTCAGACTTCTAGTTAAACTCTTTTAAGTTATCCCTTCCAATTATTTTCAAGTAATTAAATTGCATCATACAATTCCCTGTGGAATCGACCCTTGCGAAAGCACACTATAACTACAACCGACTCGTGCACTTGCGAGGACACTAATAAAAATTATCCAACAATGTTTACTGTGCAATTTGATTTCGTTATTTATATTTGTTCTTGTTTTCTATCTGCTTAATTTGATTGTCCGTTTTTATCTGGCTTCTGTTTATTCTTCGCTTTTGAATTCTAATTAATTTGCATTCGAATTGATTCTGGTCTTTCATATTTTCTCCGTAACTCATTCCTTTAGCTCCTAAATTTCAATCATTTTGCATTTAAGTTATCTTTATATTTTATGCTAGTTTTTGCTTTCCCTTTCCTTTATTTATTTTCCCCAATTTTATTTTTCAATCTCTTTAATATTATTGTCATTAGTTTGTTTTCCTTCAATTTAATCTTGTTTTTTATTTAATTCATTAGTTCATTTAAAAATTGCTCTATATTTGTCTTTGCTTTCTCAATTCCCTTTATTTATTTTTTCCTTTATTATCAATTCCTTGTTTTTTTTTCCTTACTATTGTTGCTAAATTTTTTTTCATTTTTTAGCACTTTAAATTTGCATTCAAGATTTTTTTTCCGCACTTTATTATCAAGTAAAGAAGTACTTAATAAATTGTTTAATATTCTCCATTTCCCTTTTACTCTTTATTGATTATCTTGTTTATTTATCTGTACTTGTTTGATTATTATTTATTTATTTATTTTTTTATTTTGTTTATTTATTTTGATGAGGGTCGTCGTTCTTTATATCCTAAACTGTTGTCTTTAGACGATCACATTGATAGGAAAAAGAAAGAAAATATTACTTTTTGAAAAATCCAATTTTTGAACCGCAAGAAATATTACTTTTTTGAAAACCCAACTTTTGAACCACAAGAAAACAACCACAACCATGGCTGGCACTTCCTCCACCAATCCCAATCCTAATCCTAACCCCAACTCCAGGCTCAATCCCAGACTAATGAAAGACTTTGGTAGGCCCCAAGTAGGAAATTCATCTTCTTGTATAGTGCTTACTAATACATGCAGAAATTATGAGCTAAATACGGTTCACTACAATCAATTGTCGTCTTTTCACGGTTCGGCAACCGAGGATGCTCTTACCTTCATCCGGGATTCTACGGGGTAGTCCAAAACTTTTCGTTGAATGACTTGACGAGGAATGAGTTGAGAATGAGGTGTTTCCCGTACACCTTGAAAGATCAGCAAAGACAAGGTTCATGTTCTACACTGGATCCTTCGACATGGCCAGAGGTGTACAATAAGTTCATAGATAAATTTTATTCTCATGCAAAAACTGTTGAATTAAGAAGAAAACTTGCAACTTTCTCGCAAGTTGAAGGCGAACCGTTCCATGAGGCATGGGAAAGGTTCAAAATGTTGCTCATTCAATGCCCCCACCATGGCACCCATTGGAGCTGCAAATTCAAACTTTCATATGATGGTTTGACACAAACCAGCCAATCAATAGTTGACAATGCAGCTGGAGATTCCATGGGAAAAAAAACTGCGGAGGAGACCTTAGCATTGTATGAAATGCTAGGAGAAAACTCCCAACAAAAAAACATAAGGGGATGGACACAAGGTATGTATGAAGTAACTCAAAGCCCTGATTTGACAATTTATATGTCTGAGTTACCAAAACAAATTACAAACATGTGTTTTATGATGAGTATAAATCAAATGATTCCTTATGTAAATAAAAAAAATAATAATGGTTTTGTACAGATAATGCAATGAATGTTTTTAATCAAAGTCCTGTGCATGAACCGTTTTATAATTCTTATCATCCGGATTGGGAAAATTCCCTTAATTTCTTGGGATAATGATCAAAATAATTTCAACCAACCCCACCAAAAACCGGAAAGCCCATCTTTGAAGATTCTTAATGATTTTATACAGCATGAATAGGCAGTCAGAACTTAGAGCAACGTTCTGGATGAACAAGAAAGCAATTGTCGAACAACCGAATTCAACGAACAAACGATTCACTCAAGCAAGGCTTCTTTGAGAAAACTAGAGGTACAAGAGAAAAATTGCTAAAGCTTTGCAAGGCAGAGCCCAGGTAAATTACATATCAACTTGAGAAGCTAAATACTTAATGGAAGGGTGTGGTAAATAATGGATTGAAAACAGCTTAATGACATAGATAATTACCACTGCTAAGACAAACTGAAATAATTGAAAAATTTGATTCTGATTTATTTTATTTATGTTGTGAAAATAATTAGCACTCAATTGCATAAATATGATAACTCCTTAATGTGCCTCCCAGCGTTTATGTGCCCCCAATCCCTTTGGATGCTCAAAGTAAGAAAAATTGATCCAATAAAATGTGCTTAATGAAAACTGATGAGTTCCCATTTATTACATCTATGTATTGCACCTAAGATAGCATCTAAACGAAGTTTTTGCGTGAAGGGTTGGATCTTGCACCAAGATAAGTTGGGGTCGATAACTCCAAAAGGATAATCTTTTAAAGCGTGATAATGAAAATGTTATTCTTGTTATTTTCCAAACTGCTTATGCGAATGAAAATTCGCACAAAACAAAATCTAATAAAGGAGGACTCTTTAGTTCTTCTTTTCTTTCATCTGCACAAACAATTGGGGACAATGTTGAAAGATAATGTGGGGAAGGGGTTCTACTCACCAAATTCGTAAAAAAATAAAAAAATCAAACTTTTTTAATTTCTTATGAATATCTATTCTAAACTTTTTATTTTAAAAATTCTAGCATTGCTTGAGCTTTACCCTAAGTCTTTGATAACATACTCGTTGTAGAAATAATTGATGGGTATTGGTCAGTACTTAGTGTGTACACTGCGTTGACTAGTTGTTAATTTCATTTATTATATCTTTTTCAAAAAAAAAAAAAAAAAAAATTAGACAAAAAAAAATCATAAATAAATTGTAAAATCAGCAATATCCCTTATATGTTATATGCATTTTCTGTTAATAAGTATTAATATGTTGATTCACCCTATATTATCTTTCTGATCAAATCTTTAAACAATCTTGAGTTGCTATAAATTATAGTTAATGTTAGGTTTTCAAGGATCATCTTAACTGTGGCATAAATGAGTGAAAAATCTTTAAAAAAAATATTTAAAAAAATATTATAAAATAAATGAGAGTGTTATATTTCATTTATTTCAAATAATTCAGAGATTCTACTGCGCTGAATTCAGCACTATATAAACATGTACCATAAATAAATAAATAGGAGTGTCGTGGTCTGGTTTATGCAGTACACACCAAAATTGAAAATCCAAACAGTCTGCGGTAAAATGCGAAGGTTTTGGGAAGTTCATCTTTGAAAAAAGTCAAAATAGAAAAATAAGTGAGTGAATTTTGGAAGAGACGAGCAATTTTATTTCAATTTTTAATAAATAGTCGTGATTCGTTATATTCCTTCATGTTTGCACCTGCACTCGTGATAGGATATTTTGAATGATTTAGGTGAATTTGGTGAAATTGTTCATATTTTTGATAATTGAGTTTTTGTATAGTTTCTACTAAGGGGTTCATTCACACGAGCACACATATTTATATTTATTTATGTTAAAGTTTTGATTTCTAGTCAAATGTTTTACTACATTACTTAGAGTTGGCACAACAATCATGCATTCGTAGATAAATAAAATTAAAGTCTATTTGGGTAAAGTCTCGGTATTAGATACTTTATTTATTTTAATTCTTTTTATCATTTTTTTTGTTATTGCTTGAGACAAGCAAAATAAATAAGTGTGGGAATTTGATAACATATTTATTGTATTTTTAGAATATAGTTTTTATATTTAATTTGTAATAAATTTAATTAATATATATATTTTATTTATTATTTGATGTAGTAAACTTTGTTAATTTATTCATTTTTTAGGTTTTTTTTTGAAAATTTATTTATATTAATTTGAATTCTTTAGTCCAATAATCATTGACCTAAATTTAATGATAAATATATTAATTAATTAGAGTACATTTCAGCAGGAGTCTTAATAATATAGATAGATTATAATGGTCTCAATAAGTTTATTATATTATTATTATTATTATTATTTATATTTATTATTATTATTATTAAATCTGTACGTATTTGTTAAGCTAAGACTTCAATAAAACATTTTCCTTCGCAAATCTAAGCGAACAACGGCGAAGAGAGGCGAGGTCTTCCGCATCGGCTAATAAAGATCCGATTGACTAGCTGGCCTTCAGCGCAATCCTCGATTCTCGTCCCTCTAAGAAATCGATTGCCCAGAGTTGAAGAGTGGAAGCGGAAAGCGATTGGAGCAAGCGCTTAAATAAAGATCGATAATTCCATTAATCTCAATTTTCACCGAGATCATTCCGGAGGGACATTTAGTCAATATTCCAGTTAAGCACTTTGTTTGGCGCAAAATTCGGTCTTCGGACTCCTCACGGCACAACAGCATCATTCTTCCTAGGTTTTCCTTTCTATTTCTTCAATTTGCCAATTTGTAATTTGTTAGCCTAGATTGAAGAGTACTGCATATTCATATAGCATTTCTTTATATATTTGTTTTTTTTGTAAGCCAATTCTATTTTATTCTACTAATACTTTATTACATTGTATTGTTATTAAAGTGTTGGTAAATCTGTTTACTAGAATTTATCAATCTGTATACGATATTAATTGCGTTCCATTTTGTTCCTTAGTTTTTGATTATTAATTCTCTTTAAGTTCTCTGCATACTTTTGATTGAATTATTCTGCTATTCAGACCCCCTTAGTTAAACCTTTTAAGTTATCTTCCAATTATTTTCATAGTAATTAAATTGCATCATACAATTCCCTTGTATCGACCCTTGCGAAAGCACACTTATAACTACAACCGACTCGTGCACTTGCGAGGACATTATAAAAAAATTGTCCAACATTGTACATCTCCCACTCTCCTACACTTTCTTCAGGTTGTCCTTCCTGGCGTTTCGGATGGTGCATTCCACGATGAAATCAGCGAGATCGCTTGACCGTGATAGCCGTGCGGGGCCGGTATTCGAGGCTATACTATGAGAGTTTGACCGCCACTTCACCATGCGGCCCGACGAGACCAGATTTCTCAGGATGGTGCCAA
>VALG01011101.1:0-14936 GCA_009835305.1 Ipomoea purpurea
ATATTATATATATATTATTATATTAAGTATTATATAGTATATGTGTGAACTGGCTTATACAAGGGTACAGTATGTTTATTACGGTCGTTGGAGCAAGGCTCGGATCTCTCACTTGGGCTCAGGAATGTCGCTTTGGCTCGTGCAAAGTCTCTTTCCAATACATTAATCGCTATTTATAGGGTCAAAGGTTTTCACGCGGGCTCCATTTCAGACCACTTGTTGGCATGCACCGGCGCTACCTGCGGCGTGAGTTGAACGCCAGCCCACGCGGCGGTAAAGGTCTGTCCTCCTCCTCCCTTTACCTTGAGATCACCTATGGACCCGGTCGGTGATCGCCCGTGGGTCGATTACTTCCGGGGGCTTTATGAGGGTCTCACCCGCCCGGGTTTTGCCATGCCTTACGGTCGAGACGGACAGGGGGGCTTATTTCTAAGGGTCGGGTTGTGACCGGTCTCCACACGGTCGGGTACCGGGTGTACATCCTTAGGGCCGAGCATATATATCCTATCACATAGCTCCCTTGGCTCGTGGCCCGACGACGCCTTGCCTGAATGAGGGGGGTCGAGCCAAGGCCTTGGGGAGTTGCCCGGTGGTTAGGCTCACGTGGGTCGCGGGCCACCTGCACCCGCATCACGGGCCGTCTTTGAACGCGGAGGAACACGCGTCAGCTGCACTGCCTCTCAGATACGGGCCTGAAAACGGAGCGCAGAACGTCTTCGCGTCAGCCCCCCTACCCCTATAAATAGTGGCTTTGCCTGGGTCCACTACGCTTTCCTCAATTCTCACTGGCAACCCGGATATTCCCGAGCGGCTATTCAACTTTTTCCGCGCAGCTTCGAAGTGTTCTTCAATCGGTAAGTGAACCTTTCTTCTTTCGTTTCTCTCCCCTTCCTCCCTTAACGGTCCTAGAATCGCTTTGGTCTTTAGGGTAGGTCGGTCGACAACTTGGGCGTCTTTAAGTGGGGCACTGGTCGTCTGAACTACTTTTCTCCCTTGATCTTTTAGGGGCGCAAAGCATGTCGAGCTCCGACAGCCAAAATTGTTCGGCACGGGATTGCGCAACCGTAGCGACGACGGGTCGGCTGGAACGGGATCCGGGAGCTCCCCATCTCGTCAATCCGATTCGGCGAGCGATGGTGGTGCCCCCTCTCCTCGGGCGGATACCGGCAACACATTAGCCGTCGGGCTACCGGGTGGCGGTAGTAGATCGAGCGGAGCCCCCGCGCGAACTGTGCCGCCGGGGAAGGCCAGACCCGCGGACGTGGATATTCCGCTTGGGCGCCAGCACTTCCGGGCAAGATCTCCCGGTTTTACGGTAACGATGGTCAGGGGTTGCCGCTGGGCGTCTTGGCCGCAGCCCTCGATCCCTCGTTGTCCCCCAGGTCTGCAGCCCAAACTGGCTGACGACTTGCTATCCCAAGAAGAGGGGTGTTTCTGAGCAATATGTCCGCCGAGAAGCACCATAGCAAGCTGACTAAGAAGAAGGAGAGGACGCTGCTACCCTCCTGACCAGCATGTGCAATTTAGCACCCAAAGGTCCCAAGGGACGGTCGTTGACTGGACGCACGGGCTTTGGTTAGGGATGCATTTAGATTCCATCAAGCACCCCCTAACCTACCCGTTCAGCCCGTTCCTTCTTGCCTTTATGAGGCATTACGGAGTTCTCCCGGGCCAGATCTGCCCCAACGCGCACTGGATTCATAGCTTGATTCCCGCAGATCTGCGCCCGGCATGACCTAATCTGCACCGTCGAGCTGTTCAACTTCCTGTACACGTTCATCTGCTCGCAGCTCGGTATGGTGGCGGATTCTTAGCCGCTCAGCCCGAGTCATCATTGCAACATCGTTGATCTCCCGGAGAACAATCGCGGCTGGAAGAATCGGTTGGTCTCAATCGAGTACCCTTGGCGGCTCCCGGTCAAGAGGTCTTGGTCACGCTATTTTACTGCGTACAAGCGTCCTGCGCCTACCCGGGCTTTGAAGAACGCAGCGGCCAAGATTTCTTCTGAGTTTTAACGAGTTCCTCATATTTCGGTCGGCAACTTAGTACGAGGACTTCACCTTGATCCACCCCGATATGACGAAACCGAGAATACTCCCTCGGCCGCATCGAGGTGACAGTAGCCCCATGTCACATAGTCGTAGGGTTTCGAGCAGCGAAGGTCTGTTAGCGGTCGTCCCGACATGGGATCTTCCCTTCTGTCTCTCCTCTTCCTTTCTGTATTATTGGGTGCTAACGTTGTTTGTTTCCTCGCAGGTATGAAGCCCGGACGCACATTCCAGACGGCTCCCTCGACCGTTAAGGTCCCCCGACCCAAAGGCCAGCCCTTGCGGGAAATAAGGTAACGGACGCCTGACGCGCCCCTGACGCTCCAAGATGACGATCCCGACAGGCCGTGGTCCCTTGACATCCACCAACCCGGTGGATGCAGTCGGTCCGACCACTTAGCAGGGGGTCTGACCTGTAGAGTTATCAGACACGAGCAAGACGTGGAAAAGGAAAAGGTGGGGGATCCGAGGGAAAGTCAATACGTGCACGCCATCAGAGTCTTCCCGATCCGACCCCCAATCATGAAATCCTTGACGTGGCGTATCTCTCAGGCAACCCGCCTTCCAAGATGAGCGCCATATTCCCCGCGGTGGATGAATATGGCCGGAATGGACCCCGAACAGGTTCTGAGCGAGGGCTTAGAATCTTGTACAGGTAGGCCTCGGTTCCTTCTTTAGCTTTGTTCTGCAAGTCTACTCCCAGTCTATTTTCTTCATTTAGGCACCCCCTCCACCCGGGTGCTAAACATCGCTCTACTATCCGCTCAAGAGCGGGTCGGAGAGAATGCCCTCAAGAAGGAAGTGAGGAGAGCTGAGGAAGAAGGTGAAGCGGCTGATGACGCCAAAAATTCCGAGCCCATCGCCCAAGAAGGCGATCGGTGGGAAACGCCGAGGGTCCAGGAAGGAGCGGATTCGCTTGCGGCTACAAGATCCGGTTTGCTGGCTGAGCGCCAACCTCTGTCAAGACCCCAGCGTCGCCGAGCAGTTCATTTCGAGAGTTATCAAGCATAGAGTTGCCTGAAGACCATGATGTGGGCTTTGCAATTTGGCCTATGCATCCGTCAACGGGACACGCATCGGAGTGAGTCCGTTTGCCGACAGTATTCAGGGATGATCTCAACACCATCCTGACTAACCTCTCCGGAGAGCGTCGCCGACCACCAGGTCCAATCCATACAACGAACCGACAGAACCCTCTGCTGCGACCGAAAGGACCCCGTAAAATGAACCATCCCAGCTACCTTCGGGGTTTTTCTTCTTCTTCTTTCTTTTTATTGAAAGTTACTGTCCCGAGAGCCCGGCGCTGTGCCGGCGTTTTAAACATATCCAGCGTTGAAAGTTACTTTGAAATTCTTTCGCTCGATTTTATCCGTTTTGCTTACACATTTTGCATCGTGTTTATTTTGTTTGAGCGTGCGGCTTTCGGGTCAAGCATGGCCACGTATAGCCCCCCGAGTCCGGCGCTATGACTGATCGACTTGCGGCACTACAAGTAGGGAGGCCAAACTGCAAAAACGCGTGTATAGCCCTCTGAGTCAGCGGCGATGACGGTCGGTTCACTTCCGGCTACTACAAAGGTAGGGGGGAAACCCGAAAAAACGCGTGCATAGCCCCCGAGTCCGCCGCTATCCGGTCGGTCACGTTGCCGATCGGACTGCTAAGTTTATGCGACATCGTGGTTGTTTGGGAAACAAGGCCAGAAGTTTAAGCGACATTGTGGTCGTTTGGGCAACGAAGGCCGAAAGTTTAAGCGACATTGTGATCGTTTGGGCAACAAAGGCCGGAAGTTTAAGCGACATTGTGGTCGTTTGGGCAACAAAGGCCGGAAGTTTAAGCGACATTGTGGTCGTTTGGGCAACGAAGGCTGGAAGTTTAAGCGACATTGTGGTCGTTTGCTCAACAAAGGCCAGAAGTTTAAGCCGGTTCCGGCTGTCGTACGTTGGGGAGATTCTTGCCTGTTGATGGAAGGACGATTTTCATTGCTGACACGTAGGTGAAACATTACAACGTTCGAGCCAACTCATGTGGTCTCGGGAAGGAAAGTACACTGCAACAGATACAACCGGGAAATGAAAGGGGAACGGGAAATTACAACAGGTACAAGCGGGAAATAAAAGGAAGCGGGAAATTACAACTCCACCTATGACATTCTACTGACGGAACATCACCAGGTTTTCTGAGTTCCACGTTCGGTCAATCGGTCTCCTGGTAGTCGTTTCGAGCTTGTAGGTACCCGGGCGTATCACTGCTGACACCACATATGGGCATTCCCAGTTCTGCGCTAGTTTCCCCCCTTCTTGAGGTTGGCTGGCTTCGCGTCTCCTTAGTACGTAGTCTCCGACTTGGAAGTAGCGCGGTCGTACTCGGACGTCCAGAGTAGCTTTGACCCTTTTTTGGTAGTCGGCGATTCTCCGGGCTGCCAAGTCCCTTATTTCGTCGATACAATCCAGGTCCAAAGATCGGGCTGCATCGTTTTCTCCCTCAGCATATTCGTTTTCCCTCGGGCTTGCAATCCATGCTTCAACAAGTAGACGTGCTTCGGCTCCATAAACCAGAGCAAAGGGCGTTTCGCCGGTTGCCTCTCTCGGGGTGGTGCGGTATGTCCATAGGACAAACGGGAGCTCGTCCGCCTATGATCGGCCAGCTGAATGGAGTTTCTTCTTTAGGCCCTCTAAGATCGTTCGGTTAGCATTTTCCACTTGGCCATTCCCTTGGGGTATGCTACGGACGACCGGGTGGATTTTGTGCCGATCGTGGCTAGGAAGTTTTTGAAGTACTGGCCCTCGAACTGTCTCCCATTATCTGTAACAATTTGGACCGATACCCCGAACCTTGAAACCACATTCCGCCATATGAAACGGGCACACTGCTGTGACGTGATCGTGGCGAGGGGTTCCGCTTCCACCCATTTGGAGAAATAATCAATTGCCACTATGATAAACTTCCGTCGACCCGACAGCTGGGGAAATGGTCCGACAATGTCGACCCCCCATCGTGCAAAGGGGATGGCTGTGCTGACCGGGTGGTAGAAGGTAGCCGGTCGTCCGGGCATCCTTGCAAATATTTGGCAGGTCTCACATTCTTTCGTGAGTTTCTCACAGTCGAGCTGTATCGACGGCCAGTAGTAACCGATCACCATTATCCGTTGGGCTAGCGATCGCCCGCTTTGGTGTGACGAGCATATTCCCGCATGTAACTCGTCCATGACTAGTTTGGCTTCAAAAGCGGATAAACACCTCATGAGCGGGCCCTCGTATGACCGTCTATACAGCCGGCCTTCCTGTATCTGGAACCTTGGCGCTCGGAGCTTGGCTTTTCGGGCTCGCGCTTCATCATCCGGGAGTCGACCGTCTGCTAAATACCCCATGATATCTATTATCCAGTTCTCTTCGGCCGGTTGGATCGGTAGGATCTGTCGATGATCGATGGAAGGATATGGTATGACCAGGACCCCGGTAACTCGAGAGATATGCTCGGGTGCTTCCACACTCAGCTTCGAGAGGATATCAGCGTCAGCATTGTCCATCCAGGGAACATGTTGAACCGCATACGTTCGGAAGGCGGTTAGACGCTCGACCGCCAGATCTCGATATCGCCCTAGTCGTTCGCCATTGACCTCAAAATCTCCTAAGACTTGTCCAACTACTAGTGACGAGTCCGTCCGAGCTCTTACACTTTCCGCTCCGAGGTCCCTTGCAAATTGCAATCCCGCGACAAAGGCCTCATACTCCGCTTCATTGTTTGTGGGAGAAAACTGGTAGATCAAAGCATAGTAGACTTTGAATCCTTCGGGCCTTGTGATAACAACACCTCCTCCGGAGCCTTTCCGACTGCTCGATCCATCGGTAGCGACTTCCCACCATGAAATATCCTGAACCTGTTGGTCTGCGGTTCGGGCCTCCCTGGCTGTACATTCGACGACGAAGTCCGCTAATGCTTGTCCCTTGATCGCTGGGCGAGGCTTGTACTCGATAGCAAACTGTGTTAACATCATGGCCCATTTTACAAGGCGGCCGGAGGAGGATGCCGTGCGGAGGACGGCCCCAATTGGTTGATCGGTTAACACTCGGATGACTCTGCCTTGGAAATAGGGGGTGAGCTTCTTTGCGGCCGTGTAGAGGGCGAGTACCATCTTTTCGAGGCGAGAATATCTGAGCTCCGGGCCTTGAAGGGCGTGGCTGACATAATATACCGGTCATTGAACCCCATCGGAATCCGTGCAGCATAGCGCGGCGCTCACGGCTCGGTCGGAGGCAGCCAGGTAATACTACAAGGTCTTCGCCCCGGGTTCCGTTTAGGAAAGCACAATCGAGACATTAAGTATTCCTTATAGCTCTCCTGAACGCTGCTTGGCACTCTCATTGCCACACGAACCTCATTGACCCTTTCTTAGTGTTTTGAAGAAGGGCAAGCTCTTTCCGCTAAACGTTGGATACGGAACGACTGGACGGCCAAACTTTTTGGTTATTGCGGAACTGCTTCTTGGACGTGGTGGGCACTGCATGTCCAAGATGTTGCTCTTTACCTTGGCCGGTTAGGCTAGATCCCTCTTCTTGTTGTCATTCATAAATCCCAAAACTTCCTCGGTCTGTACGGCGAATGTTGCATTTTGCTGGGTTTTAGTCTGCAACCGTAAGTGCGCATCACCTCAAAAACACGCTCGGAAGGTCCCGGGGCATAGTCCATCTGGTCTTTTGCTTTGACGAGCATTGTCGTCCACATATGCATTCCATTGTGGCAGCCGACGCTTACCTTAGAATCAGGGTATTGATTCATACTTCTGCTATGTGGCCCCAGCGTATCCCGAGTCCGAAGGCATGACTCTATAACAGAAGAGCCCGTCCGGGGTTAGCGAGGACGTTTTGTCCTTCATCTGTCCCTTCGGCCATCAAAATTCTTGGTACCGCTCTAAACGCATCCATGAAGCTCATGAGGTCCGATCCGTGCCGTTATCGTCAACCATTGGGTATACTTCGGAGAGGGGGTACGGGTCCAACGGGCCACGCCTTATTCAGGTCCGTGTAGTCGTTGCACATCCGCCAGGTCAGTGGTTGGGCACCGAGGACAACATGGGCTGACCCAATCGGAAGATAACGAACAACCGAAGGTGCCCGATCGTCAGCGAGGGTTTTGGCTTCGTCCTGGACGAATCCCGAACGGCTTGGAGAGATGCCTTGTCTTTTGTTCAAAAACGCCTTGGGGGGGTTCGTGCGGTTAGGCTGACAGCCAAACCGTGCATAATTACTGGCTCGTTATCCCGGCATGTCCTTTGGGTCCCCACGGCGAAGATCGAAGATCTCTCTTAGTACGACAATACAGCTTCCTTGATTGTCCGGGGGAATCTGACTTCCGATGCGATCGTTCTTTCCGGGCGGTTGCCTCTAGGAAATCTCCTTCGACTATCATGCGCGCTCCGAGTTGTTCTTTTCTCTCGCTTCCGCTTTCTTGGAATTGATTCACCTGGTAGTCTAGCTGTCCTTGTTTTCATCGCCTTCTGAAGCACTTTCGTGCTGATCGGACGTCCTCCTCGACGACCCTCAATCCTTCAGGGGGTCGGGCAATCTTATGCACAAATGAGGCAGGAGATGATTCTTCCGATCGACACAGATCGCCGGTCTCTCTAAAGATAGTGGTTGTGGGACGCATCGAAGGTTGACGACGATGAACTCCATCATAGTCTTGATCCTCCGGGGTCAATTGCCGATTTCCACCGATAAGGTTATCTTTCCTTCCGGATGGATGGTATCGCTAGTGAATCCAGACAGGGGGTCCGGATGGGTGTTAACTCGATCGGTTCAAACTTCAGCTTCTGGAAGACGTCCATATACAAGACATTCACGCTGCTGCCTGTGTCTACCATGACACGTTGGACGTCGGTCCCCATGATGTCAATCGTGACGACCAACGCTTCGGTATTGCAATCTTCACCCTCGGGCATGTCGCTCGGGGTAAACGTGATTGGTTCCAGCTTTTGTCTCTTCTCACTGGGTTCTGATCCTATCAGTCCGATCTGGAGTTTCTCCCGGGCATTAGAGCTTCCTTCCGGGCCACCAAATATGACGTGGATGACCTGTTTTCCAGTCGACTGTCGGGGCTCGGTATCCCGGTCGTGATCTTTGTCTTTTTTGTTCTTGTTCGAAATCTTGAACGGGTTTTTCCAAGACGATTTTTTCTCGTCCTTTTTATTGGTGAACTCAGTGAGCTTTCCCGATCGTAGCAACTCTTCTATGAATTGTCTGAGGGTCGTGCAGTCTTCCGTTTCGTGCCCCTTGCTGCGATGGTACGCGCAATACTTTGTCTTGTCACGACCCTCGCGCTGTGGTTTCGGTAATTGGATCATGTTGCAGGACTGGGCAAATCGAAGGACATCGACTGCCGGTCTATTTAGGGCGGTAAATTCAGGTGCTCTTCCTCGCCATCGGCCGGATCTGTCGTTCGGTCTCCCGTCTTCTTGCCGGCCCTGTGGTTTTCGGCTGCTACCGGCCTCCTGTTGGCGCTTGGCGAAATTGGCTTCACCAGCATTAGCATAGTCAGTTACTCTTCTGATCGCCTCATCGTAGGTTGTCGGAGGGTGTAGGATGAATTCTTGGTACAGGGCCCCAGCTCGCAAGTTGGAAAGCAGGACGTTAATCGATGTCCGGTCGTCGAGGGGTTCGACTTCGCCGATCGCTGCCTTCCATTTGACGAGAAAATCCGTCAAGGACTCGCCTTCCAGTTGTTTGGCCTTCTCCAGGTAAGTGAAGTGCTTCCGGACTTCTTTGGAGGTGGCAAATTTATGTACGAACCTTTTCGCCAACTCCGCAAAACAAGCGATCGAACCGGGCTCTAATGTTTTGAACCAGTCTGATGCCCGCCCTGCTAAGGTTGAATAGAACGCTCGACACATCACTGCATCGGTTACTCCCATCATGAGCATGTTTCCGTAGTAGGAGTTGATGTGCGCTTCCGGGTCGGTTTTCCCGTCGTACCCTTTGTTCCCCGGTATTCGCAAGTCGTGAGGGTATGGGAGGTTCATTATGTCTGCCGTGAAGGGGTTGCGCAGTAGGGGCGTTTCAGGTTCGGACGACCGGTGGCCATGTTCGCGCCTCCACCTACTAAATTCCTCGCGGACTTGTTGCAACAGGCCCTTAGCTTCGTTCTGTGGATCGTCTCGATTAGCGGCCCATCGGGCAATTCTTCTAGATCGGCAGCTACTGACCTCTCTGGACGCCTCTTGTCGGGACCTTGGGAGGTTCATAGATTCCTCCACATCCTGACGGGCCCCGACCCTTTGATGTACTGACGGTTGGAGATGGACAAAAGCGCTCATACGTGCAGGGACTTCTTCAGCCCCTCGCTCGTGAGCTGCTCCCAGTCCCAAGCTTTGATCGGGCGGGGCGACGCTCGGATTGTGCCCGGCGGAGCTCTGGTGCCGCTGCTGACGCCGACGCTTACTGGCCCGGGTTCGGGTACGTTCGGACACATTCGGCATTGGCATCGGCACGTTCGGACTTGCATCGGCATATAAGGTTGATAGGCGCCCGGGCCTGGCGGGTATTTGTATTGGGCTCCGAAAAAGCGTTGTGGGCTTTGCCATACGGATACGCCGGATCGAACATCCCGGGTGCGTACATCGGGTATTGGAGCGGCATTTGTCCGGGAATGCCAGGGAATGCTACTCCAGGCTGGATGAAATTAACCGGGTCCGGGGTCATCTCCCTGCCCGGGGGTGTATTGAGGTCCATCCGCGGATTCATCTGCGATCGGAGGTCCGATGAGCTCTCTTCAGCCTCCGCATCGTTGTTGAAGTCCATGAATGGAAACATTTCGAGGATCAGTCTGATGTTTACCGAGTGACTTTCAGCTCCGGTCGCCACGACAGGCGCCAAAATGATACTGCTTGTACAGGGTAGTATGTTTATACAGTCTTAAGCAAGGCTCGGATCTCTCACGTGGGTCGGGAAGGTCCGGTCCTTGCCTCGTGCCAAAAGTCCCTTTCACAATGCATTTAATGCGCTATTTATAGGGTCAGAAAGGTGGGTCCGCCGGGCATCCGGCATGTCAGACACGTGGTGGGCATGCACCGGGCCTACCTGCGGGCCGTGTTGACGCCAGCCACGCGGCCGATAAAAGATCTGACTCCCTCCTCCTATTACCTAAGAATCACCTATAGACCGGTCGGGATCGCCGGTGGGTCGATTACTTCCCGGGGGCTTTATGAGGTGTTCACCGCCCGGGTTCTGCCAATGGCTCCACCGTCGGTTGACAGACAGGGGGGGGCTATTCTAAAGGGTCGGAGTTGTGTACGCCGGTCCTCCACACGGTCGGTGTACGGGCGTTACATCCTTAGGGCCGAGCATATATCACCTATTCAATATATATATATATTATATATATATAATATATATTTTATACCATATTATATATATATATATATATTATATATATATAAACAAACACACACACACCACACAATAATATAATAAAACGACCAAAGGTATACATACATATATATCATGGAAAAAAATATAAATATATATCAACCAAAATTGGAACTAATAATCCCAGATTAATAATTCAATTCCAAACCACTACATCAAAATATGAGAGAGGATTTTTGCTTAGAGCATAATCCAACACGAAAGTAGAAAAAAAACGGAGAAAGAAGGTAATATGAGTCAGGAGAAGTTCCTTTTCTTAAAATCTTTTTGCCAACCCTCCCAAGAAGTGCTAGGAGCGTTGTGACTCAAGGCTTTCCAGGATAAAACGTACAAAGTTCGACAGTTTAAGCACCAAATGAACGACCCCGGCGAAACAGAAGCAATAGCGAGAAATAGCTTGCAAGAAAGGAGTAGGGGCAGAGTTTTAGGAAAAAAACTAAAAATTTCTCTGTGTGTATTGTTACGTAGTTCGTAGTTTCACTTTACTTCTAGTTCTAAAATATGTTGCTCCCCTAACAATAAGCTTATATAGGGTTGTGTACTAAACAACATTTAATTTGCATTTAATTCTGACATTAAAATCAGATAAAAACTCTTCCCCTGGGGTAAACCAGCTGACAGTTAATTTTTCTGACATTAAAATCAGATAAAAACTGTTGTAACAGCTGACCATTATCTTGAGAATAATTTATTGAATTAAAACTCGTAAGTGGTTTAGGAGAAGCAAGCTGAACCACATGGCATGGTCCAAGGGGCATAACTTACGGCACACAGCTCAGGCTTGGACCAAGCTTCAAGTTCGAGAATTTGAAATTTGCACCCCTCCCCTGCGCGCAAGAAGAGCCTTTATGCTATTCATTGTAATAAGCTTTAAAAGACTCTTGTATAAATTAGTGGGCAAATCCTCTTCCCAAACCAATGTGGGACGAAAAGCTCCACTTTATTTCCCTTCATTTGTTCAAACTCAATGGGTCTACTTTGAGAATCAATATCTTATTCACCCATTATCCGTTTTTGAGCGTACAATAATTATCAATTCTTGCGTCTCACTAACGAAGAACCCGAATCACTTTTGACTCGACCCATTTCGGAGTGACCCACTGATAATTGTACCACAAAATAGCCACTAAAATGCATTTTAATGCTAGTTTTCCAACAAAATATTCATAACAAAATATGAAACATAATTAATTTGATAAAATAATTTGAATACAGAACACATTATAAATTACACATCTCATTATTAATATAAAGAATGTTATATATTGTATGTGTTGTGTGTGTGTGTGTGTGTGTGTGTGTGTGT
The DNA here is from genome assembly GCA_009835305.1 of Ipomoea purpurea. Classification (NCBI taxonomy): domain Eukaryota; kingdom Viridiplantae; phylum Streptophyta; class Magnoliopsida; order Solanales; family Convolvulaceae; genus Ipomoea; species Ipomoea purpurea. Next base: position 11,775 of record VALG01011101.1, read on the forward strand.
GTGTGAGAAAAAAATGTAAAACTATGTTAATGCCAAAAGATTTGAACCTTGACATTAACTATTGTCAACATGTGTTCTACCAACTAATTTAACTCATTTCTTGTTGACATTTAATAGTTTTTTTTTATACTAATACTAACATGTACTATATTGCATATATACATAACAAAGATATATATGGGGGGGGTGGAGTGGGGGTGATGGGGCAGCTGCCTTCCCCCCCTTGGCTTTGTCCATGTGCACAAGGTTGCTCTTATATTCGAAGAGTGTAAAATCTTTAGCCAAAGCTGAATGTGTGAGCTTTGCAACCAATAATGGTATTGGAGAAATTGTGTTATTGATTTGAGCTAAGAGAATGCCTCCTTCAATTTTAATTTATGCATGTGGGGGATAAAGTGTGGAAAGTTTAAGATATGTGCATTTAATGATTATGTACATGCTGTTGAAAATTTGAGAAGCTTGTACAATGTTATCGAAGTGAAAATATATTTTTTTCGGAATGAATTAGAAGATGGAGTTAAGTTTCACTGAATTTCACTAAAAGAATGCATATTTTTTGGAATGCATGAAGAGAGAGTTAAGCTTCCATGCATGTTGGGCATCGCCTAAGAGAAGTATTATTCTGAATGATTTAGAATATAATTAAGTTACATTTATGATTATTTAGTTTATTTTGATAATTTGAATGGTAAATGTCATCATGTCTTACTTTTTTCAAATTGAATTTAATTTATCTTAATGTTATATTTGTTGTATTGCGAGGTGGAGCCTTTACCTCGTGAAGAACGAAAGAACAAATAAGAATAGAAGAAGAAAAATGAAAGAACAAGGAAAAAAGGAATCTTATTAATTTTTATTGAGGTTCTCTGTACAGCATTACATCATATTATAACAGTATTTAGAATCATACATAAATATCAAGCTGTTTACAAATCAAATCCATTATGCTTAATAATGTCCATAATAGGATTTTTACAACACTCCCTTGGAACTTTTGCAATAACAGCCATCGTTAAAACTCGCTAGAAAAACCCTGGTGGGAAACTAATCGAAAAAGAGTACATGAATGATGGATAACAGTGTGTTGCATTAGTGTTCATTAAACCTTACCACTAAAAAAACCCCAGTGGGAAAAAAATAACTTAGTTAAGGGAAAAAAGAGTACACTTATATACTTTCTGGGTTTAATCTTCAGGATTCGCAGAGTTGTTGGGTTTTCTTAGACGATAATTTATGTGCACCGGAGATGTTGTGTTGCTCCCCACTGAAGACAACTCTTTTCTAACCTACGCATACCGATTTTGTAAACATATTCTCAAAGGTAAAGTAGTAAAGGCTTGGTTAATAAATTCTAGAATTTTCGCTTGATTGAATCCCTTTGAACTTGTATGTCACCCCACTCTTCATGGAGCTCATGTGGATAAAAGAACTTTGGTGGGCAATATGTTAGTGAGATATACTTTTAACATATCGTTACTCATTTGTGCAACACATACTGCAATTGTCCTCAATAAAGGACGGTGGAGGTCCTTTCCTATACTCTTATTCCCACAACGGAGTCCTTGAATTTATGTATAGTGACCTCACCATACAGAATCTTTTAGGCTTCGTATAAAGCAAATGATTTCAGAGTGGTTTAGAGGGGTAGCTAACTAGTGTCTGTTTAACTTTAATTTACATGAGATAGCAGTACCCCCATAAGGAATACAAAACCATCTGAGATCTAACTTTCATGCGGATCAGACATAAAACCAGCAATCCGCATATCCCAATACCTAATGTGGTGTCTTGGTTTTCTTTTTATATAAGAAGCCAAAAGATCCTTTGACTTGTAAATATCTGAGGATATTTTTTTAAATTTTAATGGCATTCAAATGCCTTCTGGTTGGAAGCAGCACATAAAACGAGCGTAGCACTGTTACTGAAAAAGCAAATATCAAGGTCTAGTTGTTGTTGCAAGATATAAAAGTGCTCCCAATGGCACTTAAGTAGGAGGACTTTCGTTGTCCTAGAAACATCATTATCTTTTTTAGGTGGTGGTCCTTTATCAACTTCAAGTACGGACTTAACCATTGAGTTAAAGTGGATGTGACTTTATCCATGTAGAAATCTCTCCAGTATTTGTTTGGTATTTGGATTGGTGGGGTATGATATATTCCTTCAGGGAGGTGCTCGATCGTGCAGGCAAGACAAAATTGGTTTTTTCCCAAGTCTTTTTCAATTTCGATTCCCTCCTTTAAACCATAAGCCATCCTCTTGACATCATTTTGCTGTCCCTATTAATGTTATATCATATACATAATGGTATGATAAAAATCCATTAGATATTTCTTAGTGAAGATGCAAGGACTTATCGTTACCTTATATCCTTGTTTTGAGAGGATCATCAATCTAAAAAACAATTCTTCTAATTTGTTTCTAAAAGCCATATCAATGCTTTTGTAATTGTTACGCTGAACATATTTTTGATTTTTTCCTTAATAAGATTTGGATGCCCATCGGTATTTTCATATATAATGTCAGCATCTAAATGCCATATACAAATGTGTACGACATCATTAACTGCTTTTCTAAATCATTTTTTACTGCCAGCGATATTAGATAACGGAACGATTGCCATCTAAGAAGATTAAGTTTGTTCAAAATCTATTCCAGGGTCCTGTGAGGAACCTTGAGCACCAGTCTCGCTTTGTATCCCTAACCACCTCATTTTGTTCATTTCCTCTTTCGTACAAATACCCATTTTGGATCCCACTGGATCCGCCTTTAGGGGTAAGTACAGGAGACTGACAATTTCTTTTATTTAGCGAGTTGAGCTCAGCCCTCAATTGCTTCTTTCATTTCCAACCAATCGAGCTCCGTGCACTCACTATAGGTTTTTGGTTTCTGGAATCCCAGATTATCGAAAGAAAATGTGAAGAGCCAATTGAGAGGCGAATGGTCGTCGACGACTGGTTAAATTTCCCTAATAAGATTTTTTCCCTGTTTCTAAAAAGTTTAATTGGCAGATTCTATATTTAATAAACCTAAGGTCTTTCTCATTTGCTATTCATATCTGGGTGAAGATTGTTCCGTATTCCAGTGTTAGATTTTTTAAAATTTGTAGCAACGTGCATTACTTGGGTATTTCGTCTTCAAGACGATTATTGAGTAACCTGTTGA
>VALG01011103.1:0-63634 GCA_009835305.1 Ipomoea purpurea
CAGTACAACAATACTGTCGGTTCTTTGAAGTCTGCAACAGAGAGAACAGTGATCATCACATACTCATACAGCAGAATTAGTACCAGTTAGCACAAAGGTAGTAGGACCAGTAGGTTCAAACACTATGGTACCGCATGCAATGAGAATAATAATCAACAAAGGTAATACCTCAGTGCCTGACATGCATTTTCAGCATGGATCTTCACTGATATTGCAACCTTATGATGTAGGTATTGGATCAAGCCATTAAAAAATGCGAATGGCTTGAACTAGCCCTCGAGGGCAAAGTTAGAATCATATCTGTAATCATAATTTTAAACAAAAAGACATATCATTCTCAGGCTATTAATTCTTCATATCGCTGTGGAAAGAAAAGATCCGACACTAAGATCTCCAACAACTTCTTCAATCTTGATCCTAATCGGCAATCTACAATATGTATACAAAAGATAGGTTGCCACTTGGCCACTACAAAAAACAAAGTTCTAGTCTTGTCGCAACGTACAAGTTGTTAATTTCTAAATCATTCACTTAAAATTAAAATTTACTTATTGTCGTTATTTCGATGCCTAAGTAGTATATAATTAATGATAATGATAATTAAGAGCACCTAGTTAGCGGGAATATCAATCGTTTGTTATATAATTCCTCATCTTCAGAGTTCGTCTTCGTCCAAATGCTGTTCTTTCCGTTTAATGCCTTCTCTGTCGTCTGCAATGGAGCATATGGCATATAACTCATTAAGTAACATCAGACATTAACTTGAATCAATATACTTTCCAAATTGTATATTATTCCTGTTAAGAGCAAATTTAACAGAAAAAAAAAAAAATGAAGTACAAACACCAATAGTTGACCGAATTAAATCTTTCAATAAAAAATAGAAAATCCATATAAAAAGAGCCAACATTTGATCATTAATCACCTAAATCCACAGACTATACGTTCATTGATGGATAGAAGGCGTAGTATAAGAGCACTTACGAGCGGTCATCGAGCTCAATTTCCAAACTTTGAAGCACAATTCTTCAAAATTCTTCTTCGCTGGGATCCGGACAATAGGTTAACAAGGAATTATAGCATATATGAGTAACAATAAAAAAGAGACAGAAGAGAGAGAGACGAGAAACTATACTGTAAGTGCACCGGAGAAGTCAAAGAGCCGATCTCTTCCAACGCTAACGGTGCTGGCGCGGCAAAACATTGGACCGATGTAGAGCTGCTGTGGAATCGGAACGTGAAAAACCCTGAAAACGATGGTGTGCGTGATTTTCCTTGGACCGGAGGATATCAACTGGGGAATTGGAATATGGGAATCGATAAATCCCGGGGTTTTTACCATTATTTTCTTTCAAAAATTTGATTGTATTTAATTTCCGTGATTTTATTAACATGAGCATTTTAAGGTATGTTGTGTGAATCTTGAATCTCGCTTTTTCAAAACGGCGAAGTATTTAAAACCGAATAATTTTAGATTTGATTTTTTAATAGCAATTTCATTAATATGAACGTGTTCCTAAACAATAAAAATAAGAATATTAAAAAATATGCAAATTACTAAATTGTCTCATTAAATTAATCCAATGAAATATTAAAAAAAAAAAAAAAATTTGACAGAAAACCAAATATTGAATTTAGCTAAGTTGGTTAGTTTGATAACCACAATACTTCAAATTCAACTTTTAGTAGGGAGCGGCATATTAGTCTTTTTGGTTTGAGGCACTTCAGTTATGAGCAAACCTAGACTCGTTTACGTCATATTATGATCCTTACCGATAAGGATCACGAAGTGTTAAGGTGACACGCATCACGGACGTGAATTGGGGTTTCTCTCGTCTAAGCATATTTATTTACAAAGGCTTAATGGAAGATAATGCAGATTGCGATTGTATTCATAAACGAAGCGAGTATGATAATATTTATGTTGGCAGCTGCGACGTTGAGGGAGTATTGAATGCAAGGTTATGTAACTTTAGATTTGAGGTAGTGTTTCGAATACTTCAGAAGATGGAGTTTGCAAAAAAAAAACTTTCAAAGATGGATGACTGGATGAGGAGTTACCTATAAGTATAGGCCAATTGCTTACAATGTCCAGGTTTTTCTTATGAAACGAATGAACTGCAAAGACTCAAGACGGAAAAGCATCGTACATATCTTATTTTTAGTACAAAGGAAACATGTTATGACAATTGATGTACATTGCGAAGACTTCTGAAACTAGATGGAAATGTAACAGTGAAGCAAGTTCATATGCACTTAGGATTAAACCTTCCTTCTGCACTTGTGGATACCGTCCCCATAAAACGTTCTGGCCATTCAGATACACAAGAAGATATGAAGGGGAATAGCGAAGCAAATTGGAGCAGCCTCATCGAGTCATAAGAAGATCTTCAATCCCAGACCTGAATCAAGAATTAACGGAAAGCAAACCTTAGTCTTCCTTGCTCGTCACGACGCGCTTGTGTTTCTGCTAGTCTTCTGGCTCTCCGAGCGTAGTAGCTTGCACTGATCTCTCTGGTCTCTTGTGCCAACCCTCAAGGAGTCCGTCCTTTAAGATGAATGATCTCACCACACCAACCACAATACACATATAATGGTAACCGATCCGAACCCCAATCATCGGAGTGTATAAAATCCCATAATGAAGGCCCTTTAATTTGTTTCTTATTACCACTGTCCTTCCCCTATCCCGCCAAACAAATTGTGTGATCATGGGACCGCTGACATCTTCGCCAATGGTCTCTGAGCCAGATTGACCTAGTAAGTTCAGCAAAAAGAGTGGCTTAAGACACAATATTATACAGAGTAGGCAGAAAACATTCAATCACAGAAAAAGCAAAAATGATAAGCATCTACAGTGTCAAAAAACAAGTTTAACTCCACCAAAAGCTTAACAATGCACTCATCTATAATATTATTATTATTATATATATATATATATAGTATATATAGTATATATATATCATACATTAAATAAAGGTAATGCAGTTCAAGCAAAAAAAATCCGTGCAAAATAAGCCACCTAGGAATAGTTCCTTGTGCTTGCTAACTTTTTTGTTCAAAGACAACTATGTTTCAAGGTAATGCATTGTTAAGAACTTGGAATGGCATGCATAGTGTGAAAATGAGAAAAATCTCTCCACATGTTATTAGCACAAACTGTTCCTCAAGAGGAAACCCAAGGGAGGCAAATTTCATTATTTCAAGCATTTGCATCTTTTCAATGAAGCAAAGGTTATCCTTTTTACTCTTTGGTTCCCAGCATTACGAAGTATATCAAGACTTGAGATGCTTCCTAAAGATTAAAAGAGGCTGTTTATCTAAAAAGTTAAGATGATTTACTTTATATTTGGATTAATTTTCATATGATCAATTGTTTTACTCTACATTAAACAGGTAATGCATGGCATCCCTGTTGTAATGCAACTGTCCAACAACCATTCACCAAGGGGCACTTAGATATAGTTCAAAAGATCAGACACAGCGTGTATGGCTGTTGGCATCATGCAAGGTGAGGTAAAGGAAGATGTATAATAACTTTTTACTTACAGTAAAGTATTCCTCATCTCCATCCCAGACAATCATCTTTGGCAGTGGAGTTTTCTTATTAACATCAAATGACTCAGCAAATTCTTCCCATTGCTTGAATCCAACAAAACCAAATACCAAATCACGGTTTGCAGATGCAGCAGCCTTCAAGTTTTTAATTAGTCCCTTAGACTTCTCATCTGTTTCATCCTCCATGATCGTGAGGACAATTTTTCTCTTATCATCCTTCAACAACCTTAATGTATCATGATTTATTGGCAAAACCAGAGGCAACAAACTCTGGTTTATGTAATCCTCAAGGAATTTCTCTGTGGTACAAAAGAAGGATTAGCCATCTGCAGTTGCCATCATGTCCAAAATCTAAAATAGATAAGGTTTTCGTTTCAAACTTCACAAATTATCATTTGGTTTACATAAAATAGAAGTTGTTAAAGGTTGCATTCACTAAATTTTATCGGCTAAGCAGCTTATGACAGCCACACCAAAACGAAGTTGTAAAGGTCATATTCACTGAACTTTATCAGCTAAGCAGCTTCTGGTAACAACACCAAAGGGAAGTTTAATAGAAACTTCAAAGGCATAAACTAGCTTAAGACAACATTAAATGTCATTTCACATCCAAGTTATACAGAAAGTAGAAGCACATATTCATCTCATTGGAGAGGATTCGGAATCTAAACTGACTATTAACATGACAGCAACTAACAGTTCTATTCACAAAATGTTATAGGAATTCATTCACTAGTTTATTAAAGGAACTGTAAATCATTTGGGCATCATGAAAGATATCAAGGTTGAGAATAGAGAGCTGTGCATGGTTATTATATATTCAGGTTCTTACTACAGCAAAGGAAGCCTTATGCCATGACATATCAAAACACCACAAGATTAAAAATGATTATATTTGTGGAGTTAATGGTGGTCAAACCAAATAACTGACAATAAACTAACCTTCAAAGGGGCCATAGAAAATGCTCTGTTCATTGTAGTGTGGTTGAAGGGCTAGCAAAGCAGGAACCTTATCAAAATCATATAAAGACATGGTTTCATCTGGAAATCTTTTGCTACAGAAAACCATTGCTTTTTTCTTATATTGGATAGCCAATTTGATATCAAAGATTGGTCCAAGCCAAAGCCTATGAATATAGGGAAAAAAGAGCCAGCCTTCTCAATGAAGTTCACCAAATGGCAGAGTCAGAGTCAAGAACAGTCACATCAGGTGCAGCATATTTCTTCAAAAATTTAACAAGCAAATCTGATTTTCGTGTCCATTAAAATCTGTAGGAACTCCATGCACAAACATCTTTAATGTGGATATCCACTGCATTACAACAGAAGAATAGTTTTCAGCAAAACTCTTGTTAATGCATAAATGCTAAAATTCAAATTAGTCTTAACTAACAAATTCCAATTGATCTATCTTTTTCTTGTTAGTTAAGGGAGGAGCCAGATTCTCTTCCAGAATCTCTCTATTTTGTTTAAAGAAGAAGAAAATGTTAATCTGATTCAAAGTAAAAGAATTATCTTTTAGAAATCCAGCAAGCACTGGAATCAATTCCATCTGGTACATACTTTATTCTGATGAGAAAGGATTTATAGCAAACTATACTCGATCTCTATATTTAGAACCAAGACGTCTGTGTTTGTCAGCATTAACTTTTGCAATCACTATAGGCTGCTTCATTTCAGCCAGGATGGCAGCAGCTTTGTCCAGCTGCAAAGAACACCTCTAAGTTTGTCAGATTTAGTTCAGCATTAAATGTTTGAGAAGGCACAGAAAACAGAAAAAAGAATTAAAATAAATTTTCTACCTATCTAAGTAAGCTATCACGGAATTACTTATCACGGAGGAATGAATATGCATATTAGGTTATATGCTATTACTTAGACACACACACACCACACAGTTGAAGTACAGAAAATGTCATTTTAAGTTCAAATCTAACAATTTTCGTGATTTCACTTGAAAATCCAGCAAAAATAACGCAAATTCTTATTTATTTCAGAATGTTACGATAACTCTAGTTGACATTCGGAATAGAAATTTAACCAGTACACTTGAATCGACAGACCTCAGGAGCGAGACGCTTGCAGTGGCCACACCAGGGGCGTAGAAATCAACGAAGACATAATCAAACGTGGATATGGCGGCGTCAAAGTTAGATCGTCCAGCTCCAATACCGTCCCATCGACGGTGAACTGAGCGGCTCCGTGGCCGAGATCGCCGTCGATAGGAGTAAGCAGAAGAAGACGATGATCGCGGTGGAAGCATACTTAGTTAAAATTTGAGTGCATAAGATTACAGCGAGGGTGATGTTGTCAGTTGTGAGTTTTGCCAATTTCCCTTATATCAACACTTCTCCTGCAGATTGTGTTCCCATTGTTTTATACGGAGTACGTCTTTTTGGGTTTTCAATTTTGACTTTTGACTTTGTAGACCTATCCTAAATTCCTCATAATAATAATAAATTTAGATTCATCACTTCAAATTTTTTGGTGAAGTAAATGGTGTTCTAAACTTCTATATTAAACATGATAATTCTTATGTAAAAAATAATTCAATAATGATATATTTATAAACATTAATAATATTTTAGACGGATTTATCATGTTCAATTGAAATTACGATATACAATGTTTAAAAAACAAATTTATTTTGATTTTTAATTGATATAATCCTTTCAAAAAATTGGAAAGCCTTCCGTGTGCTGATGCAAGATCTCCATGCTGCTCGAGGGTAATTGCTTGTGAAGGAAGCTCTCTCATTGGTAAACAGATTAGACATTTTCAAGAATATATGGTGTATTCAGATTGTAACAATGGTTGCAGGTCTATTTAATCACCGCCAAGTGGATTATTCTTCATATGCCAGGCTGCGGATTAATGAGATAAGATCTTTAAAAGACACTTTTGAGTAACGAGAGTGTCCTTTTCAATTATTATTTCCTAGGGCTATCAGCTGAATTTCATAAGTTGTACCATGCTTTAGCTGTCGACCGTCTGCGACCCGTTCCACAGCTGATCTCTCCTACTTGGATCTCTTCATTGTAGCGCTACATTTGCTATATGATAGAACTATGAATGTTACATAAGCTCTATTTATCCGTCTTTGGCTCTTCAAAAAATATAATATACGATATGGAACAATTTTTGCCAAATTTATTAACACCCCCCGGACCCCTAAATTCATAAACGAAAACAAAATTTTAGAATATAACATCATATTAATTTTGTGGCTATAAACTTCCGTAAAAAAGAATTAGTATAAGCTATTATGATAAAAGGCCATTTCAAGTTATTATCTGTCTTAGCAATAAATAAACTAAGTTAGACGTCATTACATTTCAGAAATAGTGATATGTAAACCTTTAACATATTTATATATCATTTCAATTTATCAATTATAACACATGAATTCACCAAAAATTGTATTAATTATTTTACAGAGATTAAATGAGTTCGGTCTGGATATCTTAAAGGTCGCAGCCTACTTATCATACCCGAAATCCAATAATAAATGAGTTAGAAATTACCACCAAAGCACAAAGTCCAGGAGATAGCCAATATGACATTCGCAAAACCCCGATGCAGTTTAATGGCTTTCATCGCTTTGTGCAAAATGTTTCGAAAACAATTCATATCCTTTGCTTTTCCCTGTTCTTGTTTGTTGTCGCCATCAATTAATCATGCTTTTGCTCGACCGAATAATTATAAGTGGAGCACACTCTGAAAAAAATTATGGAATAGTCCACATTTCACATAATGAAAACAAGATAAGCTCTGCAATCTAAAAGCATTAGACTTTTGAGTACTCACCACAATATTCTTCTTCGACCACTTGTAGCAGCAAATATTAAGTCACGAAGAATATAGCACCGAATTCATTTCCATTCACAAATTATAATAAAAACAATTATATGTGTGTGAAGAGAGAGAACAGATCTAAAAGCGCACCCTATTAAGGCGTGAACACCTCATTAAAGTAACTAGCATCAGCTTACTCTTGAATGGAATATGACTGACCTTACATGGTGTCTTTTAGGTTTAATACCCAACATTTCAACTCCCTTGAATTGATACAAAGTGATAGCCAAATGTGTGAATGAAAGCTGATAGTATCTAATCTATCTATTCTGAACATACCTAGCCACAGGTGTCATCAATCCCCATAGTGATCCAGACATTTCCCCATACCTGACATTTCAGATTCATTAGATCTATCGTAAAAAACACTATCATCACTCATGCATTATTTGAGAGAGATGGTGATCTACTGGAGCAGTAAAAATATCTCATGATGTTTATATAGGAAAGGGTTTATTATCATACATTATTGATAAATTATCTTTTCTGATGACTTCAGTTTTGATAGGCAATGTCCATGCTCATCTGTAAAAGTGACGGTGATGCTGAATTTATGATATCTGCATTCCTCCCTATTCCCTTGCTGCAAATTATGATTAAAACGTAAAGTCCCATTTTAAAGCATAATCACAAATCCACTTGCACGAGTAGAAAATGATTACTGGCCAAATATTTTATCGCAAACCCTAAGGCGCACAAGCATTTGTGTAAGAAACCAAAGGATGCCACAAGAAGTAAAGTAATAATTTAGTAACTACAGGACAATCCAATTCAAATAACGCTACTATAAAGAACATGTTTAAGTTTACAAAGCATCTAAGCTCATTACAAAGCCTGAATTTCTGTTTGCCTCTTTATATAACTAAAATTCTTCAAATGCAATTCCGAATGGCAACTGATAATGGTTATTTTGCTATGATTATACTGCCGGATATGGATCACATACACATATAGGGGAACGATTAGGTCCCACGACTTACGAGAGAGCAAAAGTGAAGAGGTTCCAATGCTCAATGAAATACTAGAAAAAGATTATCTTCTAACGTTATCAGTTCGTAATCACCTGTTCGATGAACTACCTAATTTATTTTTATGTGCCAATTTTTAATGCCCCTCCAACTATCATAAATCCTTCATTATAGAAACACTAATGAGGGAATATCTCAATAATGGTTCTCATTCAAGAAAGAATATACAAGCAGTGATACAGATGAATATCTATACCTTGCCAGATTTACTGAAGGCAAGTGGAATTAGGAATCTGATTACTCACTGAAAATGGTAGGATATATTTGCCTACTCCTAACCACTCTTAGAATCCATAAGAGTTTTGAGCGGGCTTCCCCACATTCCTGTTTGAAAGTATAAAAACGTAATATTCTATAAGACAACAATGCACTATCAGGTAACAAGCCTAAATCATCAAATGAATGACAAGCTGATTGGAAAATGTAGTTAGTAAATATTAAATGCGAGTCTGAATTCACCAAATTTTCATCAAAATGAAGTGAACTTACTCAAAGAACTATCATTTAAAGAGAACTAAGACAGAATCTTCCAAATGATGCCAGCAAAGGCAAAAGTATCCTTTCCTATGAATAATTTCATACTCCCTCTATAAAAAAAAAAAAAAAAAATTCCTTCACTCATTCCTATGTGGAATGTCCCCAAAATGTAAATTGTCCCTTTCATACTAGATATAACAACATTATATTACTTCCATGCCCCAAACACCACCCTCTCAAACACCCTATTAAACACTTATTTCATTTCAAAAATAAAAGAATTATGAATTAATGTGCCTTCTACCTTTACCCCCAGGTGGCTTTATTATGGGCAAAAAATTAGAAAATTATAATCACCTTAGTTTGGGTACAATGTCTTGTTTATTGCATGTAAAATACTTCATGAATTGTGATCATGTCCAAGCCATATAGGGGTAACATTTCATATGGAATGGATGGTGAATCTTGATTCTAGTCGTAACGACCTAAACAAGCCTTGAGTCACTGCTCTCCATCCTGGCGCTCTTCTAGTGTGTCATATATTCGGCGTAAGTATTTCAACCTCTATAAATATCTTCTGTTTTCAGAACCCCTAGTGTTCAGATTGAGTTATATGATGGTGCAATTTTTCCGTATCCTATCCGATGATTGGTTGAGGAAAAAGCAACAAGTAGACCCCAGCATACCGCCTAGCTTTATACTGCCCTAAACAAAAGGAACAATCCTGTGAGTTACAACAACTCACAAGCTAACCGACTCCAGTATCTTACAATGTTACCCTGCGCGATCTAAAGTAATCACCAATCACTATAAATTTCAAACATAGTATTCCCTTCTGTTTGAAACACTTTGAACTAAACCTTCTTGGCATTCTTATTATGATAATGATACTTAGGGTTGTGGCTGTTCCTAATTACAAGCTACTACTAAGTCAGTATCTCATAAGAATCCTCTTAATCTACATAAGAATCTATTAGAGATGCAGATTATCAACAAGACCAAATCAGATAAGGTTTCGTTCAGCATTTGCAAAAATAACCAGAACTGAGAAATAGGAAAACAACCAATGTCTGCTACAAACGCAAAACCTATCCTACACTTATTTGATTTATGCTATATCCTCTTAAATCATAACTGCTATATCTATGCTACTCATTTGTATGCATGTATATGGAATGAATCCAACAGAATCTTATCAAAATCTCATTCTATACCAACATAGTTTTGCTGTAAGTTTGAACACTTGGAAGAGAGAGGGAACTTTTCATGGACCTTATATTAACACAACTTTAGTGACATCATTAATACTATTAATATAGAATAATTTACTAGATTGTGTTAGAGGACAAAAACAAAAAAAAAAACACAAAAAAAAAAAACAAACCACAAAAAAAAAAAAAAAAAAACAAACAAACAAAAAAAACAAAAAAACAAAAAAATGAAGGAAAAAAAAATAAGTGAAATTTGCAGAGAAGGCAATGGGGTAAGAAAGTAGAAATGAGTTCCACCATATAGCATCTAATTCTAAAGACAGGACAGACCACAGGATGAGATAGTTCAAGGAGTTTTAGGCTACACCACTTTGGCAAGATGATGACAGGGCGGAAAATTTGCTTTTAGGCATTCAGCAAAGATAGTGAGAACAAGGGTGAATGGAGACTTAGGTGAATTAAGCAGTATGATACAGGAAGGATAAAAAGAATGTTGAATGCTGAGGCAAGTAGACAAGATGACATGAAAGATAATTACAGTTTAGGTCTTTAGGATATTCTCTCTTTCTCACTATTGCCTTGAATTTTTCTGTTCAGCTGGTTGGGGAAGGGGACGTTGGTTGGAGTTTCTGATGGTTAGCATAAAATACTTCAGTTGATAATGTCCATCTCTATTATTGAGCTGTCAGTCTTAAAGAGAATATTTTATTGGACAGAGAAACTTGATGCTTTACTGAATACCTCAGAACTGCAATTACAAAAGCAATGTTTTAAACTTGCTGATGCCATCAGAGCAGTAAAAAGCCATAGAAGGATGGAAATCATGGGGAGAAACATGCCGGAATACCACAGCTCCCAGATAATTTTCCAGGCTGAAGATAAGTCAAAAGAAATTTTCCTTTATGAGTGACCTGTTGCTTGCTCCCTGGGTGTGCATAAATGCACGAAGCGACGATCCCATCCAGTGGAAACAAGTCGCAAGGTAGTGGACAAGGACAAAAAAAAGAGTTAATACATGCTTTAGTTTTGCTTGCTTGGCAGAGTAATGATGTGAATTTTGCTCAAGAATTAGTTCGATCTTCCCCACGGTGATTGTGCATGTTTTGTTCCCCCCCCCATTATTATGTTACATACAAACAGTAGTGTAGAATATTGGCTTCTCTATTCAACCAGAGGTGGCACCAGTACTTTGGTAAACGTCATATGTTTCAGCCACGCTCTGTGCACTCAGATCTATGTCAAGGTCCGGACTTGTTTAATTACTAAACCAAGACCTGCAACACACATGGCAAACTAGTCACCATTTGGAGCAGGGCAACAAGAGTGATTAGGGCTTGAGTTTTGCCACCATTGATGATTAAATTTAGCCCAAAAGCGGTCTGAATTGTGGAAACGCAAGTGCAATGAAAGAGAACATGCCTAACATCAAAACACAGGAATAAAAAACAATATAAAAAATTAAAAAATAGCTTGACCAGAACTCCAGAAAAGCCTGTCAACACCATGTAAGATAAGCACCAATTCCATGTGCCTCTTTTGCCATTTGAAGCTGGTGGTGCATTGTCTACAGATGAATAAGGTGGGAAGAAAATAATGAGATATTTCAAACAATGGTATCAACTAGAATATCTAAGAATGCCAAAATATAAAGAACGACTTATTGGTGAGAATGTGAAATAAGACCAAAACCTTTACGCCTAGTGACAATTCGTAAACACTAAGAGCATCTGCAATTCGTAAAATAGCATCAAACCATACAAACAAATAAAATGAATTACGAACTTGAGTGACAAAAACAAGAAAAAAGAAGAATAACCTTAAGTGTAGCCAGAAACGTGGATACTATCATAGCAACGGATGTACAAGAACCGTCTCATGCTTTCGTGCAAATAGATTCTTTGTCAATACGGCATCTGCCTCCTTTAAGCATGTCATATTCTTTCCTGATAACACAGAATCCAAGGGGTGAAAATTATGCAACCATGATGCTCGAAAGTTCAGATGACTAAAAAATGTTTCAAAATATTACTCAAATAGCTAAATAATATTTTTAGCATCCTACAGGAAAATTGTGCTGAAAAGGTTGCCTAAATTAACCAGGCTTATATAATTAAATTAAACTCCTAAGTCGACTACCGGATAGACCATAGTACCATGGACTGAAAAACACCTGCCCAATAAATGCCCGAACAGTGACCAAAGCTTTTTTGCATTTCACAGGAAAATGAAAGAATTAATTAATAATAATAATAATAATAATATCATAATAATAATAATACATAATAATAATAATAAAAATCCGACATTACCCTTGGCTTTAAGTATGCGCTGCTTCAGTGAACCTGAAAGGCTCAAAACATCGAAACGGCAATCCAAGTCGATGAACATCACTGGCCGCTCCAAACCTCCATAATGCACGCCTTTCCATTCCTTGGGCAGAATGCGAGTTTATTGAAGCCTGAAATGCAATTTGTTATTTTCAACAGAAATGGAGAAATCGAATATTTCGTTTAGTAATATATACAACAGGCATAAGCTGTATTGCACTATTGCCTGTATAAGGATTTGGGTTTTGCGGAAGGCGAAGGGCGACGGGATCTCGACGATGTTGCCGGCGCGGAGAGGAGAAAGCGGTGAAGAGGAGGCGGGAGCGGCACGAAAGGTCGCTCTGTTAGAACCCTAGACAGGTACTGCTTTGCGGTTTCATCCGTTTCAATCCAATCTCTCGCCGACATCTTTTCTACTCGGCTTCGTTACTGAGTCACTGATTCCTCAACGAAGAAAGCTTCGCGCGCTGTGTAATACAAGATAGCAAGACAATATGACAAGAATATTTGAATTTTTTGGATAATGGTCAAATATATTGTACAATTAAATTTGGACTAAAGTATCATCGCACCATAAACTACTCTGAATTATTCGAATTGCACATTGAACTTTGATAATATATGTTTTATACTTTATTTCTCTATTGCAACTTAAAGAGTTAATATCCTATATTTGTTTTATATTTTACCTCTTGACTTTGTGTATTTCTCAACTTGAATAATGCATATTTACTTACTGGTTGCATTATTAGTAAATGTATATTCATCTTATAAGTAGACGTCCCGATCACATTAGTAATAAACATTCTAGTCGTGTAGATTCATATGCATTTTGATCGTGCACATTTTTAGACTTTCCAGTTGCGCATATTAGTACATCTCTCTGGCACCATGTCAATAGACTTCCCGGTCTCATTAATAACCACACATCAGTCACCAACCGTTCGATCATGTGGTTACAATTGTCAAACATAACTTTATCATCGAATCTCCATAAGACAGGTGGAATGCGTGACGAAAGAGGCGGTATGTGTCTCATATCATTTTTTTTTATAAAAGATATTTATTACACTTGGGTAGGACTTTTCCCAACTTACGTCACTCTAACCGGAGCTTCCCGACTCCATCTCACACCTCCCAATCGACTTCTCGATTATTTCACCCTTAGTTAACCTTCCGGTCACATATCTCTTTTTTATATTTAATATGTATTTCACGAAATTTGCATTATATACTCCAAAAAAAATCATTATTTTTTTCTTTTCAAATTTTCAAGTAGAACGTCCAACTTTGCTATTTATATCGTAATACTCATCCTAACTATACAAGCTGATATGGAATAATTTGCAGAACACACTAAATTTAAACGACTATTTTTAAATTGGTAAATGATTTAGTTTTCCTGCAAATACAATCATTTAGTATTAATGTATTACTACATGAAAATGTAAAATAATTAATATAATTATTTAACACATCATTACAACAAAATCATATATTTAAGAAAATTACTATATGAACTCCCATTCTTAAATTATTGATGTAGATATTTATTTTGAGATCACATAATAATAGTAGTCTATAATTGACTATTACATCATGGAGTAAAAATGGAGTAAAATTTGGGACAAAAATCACAAAATTTATGCTGTGTTTGAAAATCTGGAAAATGACTTCTGGAAGTCATTTTCATGGTTTTTGGTGCTTGGCTACACATGGAAAATTCAGTCAAACGAAAAACATTTTTCCGTTGACTGGGGAAATGAGCCCAATTTGGCAGGGCGGAAGTCATTTTCCGCCTCTTCTCTTTCATTTTTTTTTTTTTTTTAAATTCTGGCGGAACTCAGTTCCGCCAGAAACCATAGCAATGGTTTATGACGGAACCCAGTTCGCGCAAAAACCATAGGGTATGGTTTCCGACGGAATGGTTTCCTGGCGGAAACCAGTTTCGCCGGAAGCCATAATATATATATATATAATATATATATATATAATATTATATATATATTACTAATATATTATATTATATAATATTGTTTTTAAAGATTTAAAATGAATTTTTAATTCAGAATAAAATAATTAAAATATTTAATTATACCATCTACTCATTTTCCATAAAATGAACTAAACATATCAAAACATTTTTCCAAATGCAACAAACACTGAAAAGGAAAAATATTTTTCAGAAAATAACTCATTTTCCAGAAGTCATTTTCCTGCTTTCCAAACGGACCTCAATAACAAAACTATTCAAAAGCATTAAAGAACGAAATTAGATTTCAAATTGCTAATTTCATTTTTTATGTCAAATCTCAATTTACTACAAATAAGAAGTGGCAAGAAAAGTATTTTTTCTTAAAATTTTGTCCACCCGATCCAAGGTAGAATGATCCGGGCCCAACTGTCCAAGCCCATTTCACCCAATCACCCCTGCTCCGATTCTCCGCCTCGGCGAAAGGAAAATGGGCGGACTGAGGGAAGCGCAATGAGACTGGTTTCAACTTTGAACCACTACACTCACCGCCTCTTCTTCATTCATCACGCAACTCTTCTCGCCTTTCATCTCTCCCAAAACTTCAGACTATACAATTCAAGTGCCGCAACTACTCTCTATCTCACAGCTCCTACATTACTCCCCGGAGGTTTCGCAGCGGGCCAAGTATGGCGGAATCCGACCCGTCTCCTGCGCTAGTTCATGTGAAAGACCACATCGACTTGACAGCCAAGGAGAAGCAGATTTTTGACCGCCTTCTTCAAGTCCTGCGCCACTTTAATCTCCAGACTCAGCTCCGCGTGCCGGTGGATGGGTTCGCGATAAGGTTTGGGCTGGTACTCTGCTAGTATGCGTATAATTTGACTCAATTATAGTTGTAAAAGTTCTAGGTCTTCAATCATCATCCACCGTTTAGCTATGAAAGCATAAGGGCAGGACTGCAGGAGCCTTCAACACTAGTTGTAGTTTCTAAAGCTTGTTTGATTTGGAACAGCTTTTATATTTCTTTTTTTAATCAAGTTTCTGCCTTCCTCAATCTGACGTGTTGTGTTCTTAATGTAGCTTCTTGGTAAAGAATGCTGTGATATAGATATTGCACTTGATAACATGCTAGGAAGAGAATTCTGTGAGAAGGTCAATGAGTACTTATCATCTACTGGGGAAGAAACCCAAGGAATAGGTGTCATCCAGTGGTATGTTCATTTAATAATTTACTAAAGGTTCATATGAGCTTATTAGACTTGGTATTTTTATTTTATGTGAATTGTATATAATGTTGTTGCTTGTAATGGTTGGAATTGGTGATCCTGCTTCATCTGTTATTTTTATGCTAAAACTTACACATTATTACAACTAAAATTAGCTTTCTTGTGAACTAAGTAAAGCTTGGAGTTAGCTAGTTTCTAAATTATTTATCCACTATTCTGTATCTTTTTAGTTTGAGTTCTGTTAAGAGTCCCACATTGAAAAAATAAAATAAGAAAGAATATATGAGTTTATAAGGTCATGTGTTAGACTAGCTAATTGATTGGATTCAATCTTTTAGCCCAGTTGAGTGACATCGGCCCAATCATAGATTATAACATGGCATTTGAGCCTGTGGCATCCAAGTTTTATGGGTTCTTTGAGGAGTTATTTTTGTTGGATAATGATGGGCTGCATCTAAGATCGCATGGTTTTGGTTACAGGAATCCATGTAAATTTTTTTGATATAAATTTTATGATTTTAATAGAATTGATTTGTATTTGTATAAAAAATTTAAGAAAAACTTGGCAGCTCTGTTGGATATAGAAGAGCAAAATCACATTTGCCATTCACAGAAGAATGGAAATTATAGATACCTTTATTTTTTGGGTTTTGTTGTTGTTGTTGTTGTTTTGTCATTGGCTGAATGCAGGCATTATTTGCTAATTTAACCATTTTCATTATTTTTCCAGCAATCCTGATCAGTCAAAACACTTGGAAACAGCAAGGATGCGCCTTTGTGATGTATGGGTTGATTTTGTTAACTTGCGAGCAGAAGATTACAGTGAAAGTAGTCGTATTCCAACAATGGTAAATACAACTTGGAGATTGTGATTGAATGCATCTTGATTTCCATATTGCATGTAGTCACACATATAGGGTCTTGGTTTATTTTGTATCCCAGCTGATTGCACGTACAAAAACACCTTTATATAATAAATAATACATGGAAGAAGGGGAGACAAGAAGACTGAATAATGCAAGGAATATTACACAGATTGCTTTCTAGGAAAATGCTTGTGATTTATGATTATGATGTAGCACAAGACTGCTCAAAATGGAAGGATGAATGTGAAATAAATATTGTTTTAGAACTTATTAAATAGACACTTGATAATAGAATTTTATACTAGTATGCTCTGTAGTTTTCTATTGATTAACTTCATTACAATCCTTACCTTTTTCAAGTGGCAGATGATTATTCTTGTTGTTTGTTAACCAAAAATAGGTTCTGAAGGTTCTATTTGTTTTCACTTGTTCCCCTTCTTTCTCAGTTATGCCTAATCTGGTTGTTTAAAATTTTGTTTTATTTTATTTGTTTCATAGAGATTTGGCACTGCAGAAGAGGATGCATATCGCAGGGACTTAACCATTAACAGGTATGTTTGTTTTCAACTAATTAATTGCTGTCTTCTCTTTTGTCCCATAAATAAAAGCTGTGCAATGCGAGTTTGATGTATATATGCATGTGTGTTGCATGGCATTCTGATCTCTGAAAATCACCTAACTGATCCTCATTTTGATTCAACAGCTTATTTTACAATATTAACTCAAGTTCGGTTGAAGATTTTACAGGAAAAGGTATGTGGAAGTTTTCAATTTTCAAAGTTAGTTGTGTCACATTTCCTAATCTGCATCTCCAAAAAGTTTTCTGTTGTAATATACCAAACTTGTTCTATCTAATTCAGGCATTAAGGATCTCAAGTCTGGTAGAATTGTGACTCCGCTGCCTCCAAAGCAGACCTTTTTGGATGATCCACTAAGAGTTCTTCGAGCCATTCGTTTTGGTTAGTGAAGTAAACAACTAATCATGACCTGCTTATCTATGTATAGAACAAGTTTTGGATATTATTTATTATCAAAGTGCGACACTGCCACTTATATTTTGTATTGATTGGTATAGAAATACACACACACACACACACACACACATGTACACTCTGAATTTTGATATTGAAAGTATAGCGTGGATATCAAGACGTTTTGGTGTCAGTTAGGTCCCTTTTACAGCACGTTTGGTTCACGGAATGAATTTTGGGCTAATAGGAATGCTATTCCATAAGGAATGGAATAGACAAGGAATAGAATAGGAATTATATTCTATTGTTTGGTTTGCGGAAGGAATAGACTTTAGGAATTATATTACAATGTTTGGTTGGTTTAAGGAATAGAAATGAAATATGTTTTAAAAGACATAAATACCCTTATAGAGATATGTGGTGGTGGTGGCGTTGGTGGTGGCAGTGGTGGGGTAGTGGTGCTGGTGGTGGTAGCGGCGGTGGTGAAATAGGAAATAAATTTTAATTACGGGTAAAATAGGAAATATATAAGTGTGTGTGTTGTGTGTGTGTGTATATACTATATATATATATATAACCATGTATGTAAGGGTATTTTTGGCATTTGTAATATAAAAGCTATTCCCATAAGCATGGGAATAGCTAATACCAAGGTCCCCCCTAGGAATGGCTATTCCCCTTGCAAAGGGAATAGATCATTCCTAGGAATAGTATTCCCATGACAAAGTGACGAACCAAACAATGGAATAGGGCTATTCCAAGGAATGCCATTCCATTCCTAACCTATTCCATGAACCAAACATGCCATTATAGGTTTTTGTATTGTCAAAAAGTAGACAGAACATTGAAGAGTGAGGATAGAATGTGAGGTCTCACTTCTAAGGATTTTGGATACTGCTTCCCCATTGTAGGGGAAGCAGCTACTCCAGCTAGTACAGAAACTTTGGCTTCTCTATAGATATCATGCTACTTTGAAATGCCATTTTCAGTTGTCTTTTTAAATTGATAGATTATGGTCTGAATTGAGACTGTTTTGATGATTTAATTGACTCATTTAGGAGGGAAAATATAAAAGGGTTGACTAAGGCTTTGAATTTTTTACTAAATGGCATGACCAGATAGGCATCAGTTAGGTCCCTTTTTTTTAACTGATACATTGCCTGAACAGATAAAGTTTGATGGCTAAGTGGCAGTTCTTATTAGATAGGATATGACTTACCTAGCCATGTACGCCCTTTTATGAATTATGATGTTTAGACTTTATATTCTATTACAACAATGTTCTTATTAAACAACATGGACATCTATGTAATAAAATGTAATTATTTGTATAAAAATAATTTGCAGTTTTGCACACTAGTGAAATATGAAGTTATGAACATTCATGTTATACAATGCAATCTAATCGTCATTGGTGTGGCATACCTAGCTTGCTACGCAACGACTTACTAAGTGGACTTACACATTTATTCTACTAATAACAGTAGGTTGCTTTGTTTTCTTAAATTCCTTTGACTATGGCTTCTTCTGCATTTTCACCACTAGACAATTTAATTCTATGGGAACTACTCTGTGACCTTTCAGCTTCATATTCTCCAAAAAGGGAACAGGTTGTCTGTTGCCCAAAAAGCACATCAAAACTGCCTAGTTGTACTTTGAGATTTTTATATCTTTTTACTTAGATTTAAATTCTAGGCAGTGGTACAACCTTTTTATGCTGCAGGCTATTTTTGGTTCTGCTGTTTTTATTTATATTTTCATTATATATGATTTCAGGTGCTAGGTTCGAATTTATGCTAGATGAAGAGCTCAAGAGAGCTGCTTCAGATGATGATGTCAAGGCTGCTATTGCTGATAAGATTAGCAGAGAACGCATAGGCCATGAAGTATGCTCATCGTACTAGCATTTAATCTATTCCAATTTATACCCTAGATCGCTTTAGGGTCTGAACCAGGATATAATGTCAAATTTAGCCTAATAAATTCTTGTTAACAAATAATTCTTTAATTTAAAAGGTGTTATTTAGGTTTGGAGTGAATGGTCCTCCCTTCCTAATGTTGACTTGTACCCTTTTTTTGTTTACTGTATTTTCTCTGGTAGGTTAATTTTATTTCCTTTTACTCCGTACCATTTAACAGATTGATCTTATGATATCTGGCAATCAACCTCTTAAAGCAATTACATATGTTGCTGACCTGCAATTATTTTCGGCTGTCTTTAGTCTTCCTCTGGACGTTGAACCACCAATTCCCCCGAGTTGTGACAAGTACCTTCCTTATCTCAAATGGACTTTATTTTATTTTATTTTATTTTTATTTTCATTTGGGTATTGATCATTATCATTTGTTTTGGGAAAGCTGGAAGATAACTGCATCTTGTTATTTTGTGTTTTCCATTAAAAAAACAACTAAGATATTAATCAAGTGGAAGAACATTGAATGCACTTTGTTCTAGGATGCCTTGGCACTCCTGTTTACTTCAATTCTCAAATATTATTCTTATGCTCCAAGATGTTCACTGTCTGCATATGTAACTCCATATTTAAATATTATCCTTATGCTCCAAAATCTTCAGTGTCTGCATATGTAAACCATATTTACTTGTATATCATAGCTCTTCCCAACTGAAACCTAAGAGGAGAAGAATAAGTTCCTGATGAAATTGAATAAACCATATGATGGTTGTAAATCCTCAAACCATAAATTTGGATTTCTACCTAGAAAGTCTAAAGTCTTGACTCACATTCTCAAGGACAGCCTATGTGATTTTTGCTATATTCTTTAGTGAGCTTTAACTGTATCATATGTATGTGGTGGTGCCTATGCTTTTTTCCGCATTGAGTGGTGATGAAATAACAAAGCTCAATCCACTTTCTGTGGAAAGTTCATTCTCTTCAAGTATTCATTTTCTGAAATTGAAACACAGCTCTGACCTTTTAGTTTAATCTCTCTGTTAGGTTGTGTGTTACTTACATGGATTTAGCATGGAGATTGCTTCGTCTAATTGGATGCCCTTTGACTGTAAGTATCTACATTGATAGATGATGTCTATTCATTGGTTTGACCACTCACCAAGAAATTGTAAAGGAAATAATTACGGAATTCGTTTGTGAAGAAATAGATCATGATTCTATGACTAAAATTATTGTATAACTACATGTTTTCAAGGGTTTATCAATTTTGGCAATGATCCTGGACCAAGCTATTTAATGCAATATGGAAAGAAGAAAAAATATCCACCTGAAGCTTCTATTATCAAATGTGCAGGCTCTGTTTTATGATAGATAGTAATATAGTATGCATGGGTTGGCTCACTTGGCTGCCCTTATATGCACCAAGTATTTGTCATGGCATTTTGATTCCATTTTATGCATTTATTGTTTTAATTTGTTTGGATGCTTCTATTTGGATTTTAGGATGATCAAAGGCGGCTTTGCTTATATGCAGCTTTGTTTCTGCCGTTTAGAAACACCATATACAAAGACCATAAAGCTAAAAAGGTAAAGTCTTCTCATGCCATCTTTTTGGCCCTTGGACCATAGAGTTGTGCATTAATGAGTAATGACCACTGTACTCTCTTTTTTTTTTGTTCTTTTGTTTTGAATGAATATTTATTGCTGTATATATGAACAGATTCCAGTTGTGAGTACATCTTCAGGAATTCTCTCAAGTTGAAAGCCAGTGATTCAGAAACAGTAAGTGGCAATTATTACAGTATTATTATCATGGCCCTGTGCACAGTAGATGAGTCTTACTTACTCTCATTCTCTCCTCTCCCACCTCACACCACTACCCAATATCATCATTGGAGAATAGAGAGAAATGGCTGCAATATACTATTGTTAATTAAATATATGTTATGTTTGCAGGTCACAAGTTTGCATAGTGTGACACAAAAGCTTGTATCATTGATTCCGTTTATTACTTCCAAAGATATAGAAATTATTGAAGCGGATTGGAAAACAGAAACTATTGATGTTCCAGTTGCTGCAAAACGTAGAATACTGATTGGTAAGAAATATTCTTACTTTAGTGCAGGTCTTTTTCTTCTATTGGATCGTATGGCCTATGATTTTATTTTCTTTGATTATAGCACTTCATCTTAAAAATTGTTGGGTGACATGTTTTTTCACCAACAGGATTGCTGCTCCGTGAAATTAAAGAATTCTGGCGTGTTTCCCTGGTACTCTCGATGCTTTTATACCCTACAAATGTGGACACAGAGGAAAACATCGAATTGGAGAAGAGAAGCAAATTATTTAAGGCAATTGAGAATTACATACTCAATCTAGGTATTGTTAATAGTCCTATATGGCTATACTCTTCTCATATTCTATGAGCTTTGTTATTTAGCTCTGCTTATGATCATGTTGAATGGACCAATAGAAACAACTTCTAGGTGCTGTGGAAATTGACTGTTGAAATGGGTTGCATAGTTATATGATATGTTTCTACAACAAAACTCATCTTTTTTTTTTTTTTTTAATAAAATTTTTTTAGTGTTTATTGACCCACCTTGGAATTGACATCTATCATCTTTGGATTTTTTTCCCCTTCACCATGCATATGCCTACATCTGCACCAAAAGTCTGCATTGGTAGGTCCCGGTTCATAAGTATTAGGTCTAATTAGTTTAAGAAACAATTGTAGGACCTTATATTGCAGTTGTGTCGGTTTCTAATTTACCATTGTGGGTTTTGAGTTGGAATTCCATGATTGCATAAGCAGAACTACTCAACTACTAACATCTGAGTTCTGAATTTATTGTGAGCCTCAGGCCTAGAAAGTGTCTGGGAAGCGAAGCCGCTGGTGAATGGGAAGGAAATCATGAACATTTTGCAGATTAAATCTGGAGGACCAATTGTCAAAGAATGGGTAAGGCAACTAACTCTTGCCGGCTTACTTATCCAGTGACGAGTTTTGCTCATTTGGTTTTGTTTTTCATTTCAGCAACAAAAATTGCTGGAGTGGCAGCTTGCATGTCCTTCTGGGACTGCAGAAGAATGCATCGACTGGATGAAGGAGGCTAATTCAAAACGTGCTAGGACAGAGTAATGGGGAGATCAATTGATTGAACAAGTAATATATCACAATTGTAGCACACTTTAATGTTGACACGGTAAGTGGTTAGAAAAAAGTAGCATTCCAAAAAGTATTTATTTCCTAGTTGCACAATACACAAATAGGTAGCATT
This sequence comes from Ipomoea purpurea, assembly GCA_009835305.1. Classification (NCBI taxonomy): domain Eukaryota; kingdom Viridiplantae; phylum Streptophyta; class Magnoliopsida; order Solanales; family Convolvulaceae; genus Ipomoea; species Ipomoea purpurea. The sequence continues at coordinate 22,689 of VALG01011103.1, forward strand.
CAAGATCACCAGCAGAAGTGAAACCAATATTTGGAGGAATGTCTATGAGAAATGAATAATATTATATGAATTCTCACTTTTTACTTTGTTCTTATAAAGCCTTTTATTATTATTATTTCTTTTTTAATTACAAAGGGCACATTTTTTATTCAATTTTTTTTTTTTTTTTGGTGTAAACTTATAAAATTTGAATATATTGCGGAAGTATTGTTTTGCAGTGTCATATTTTTCAAAATTGGGATGGAGCACCATTTGCAATCATGATGGTGATATGTTTTGTAATTATTTGAATTATATTTAAATACGGAGTATTTTATATTTATATTCAAATATTCAATCATGTGAAACTTATTGTGCACACATATCGTTTATGTTGTAAATTGTTGGTTAGGTCATAGTTGCCTTAGTAAAATGTCATTTGCACTCATAATTTGTAGTCAAGCGTTGACGCGAAAATTAAAAGAAAACATTTTTATAAGTGTAACATTTTCAGATTTTAAGAAAAACAGCATAACTTGGTTGATGAAGGTAATAATATATTGTCATATTAATATTTAATGTATAAAATAAAATTTTAAAAGTAAAATATTACTCCGTATTTTTCTGTTTTGATTTTATTACGTGGCAATAAAATCTTTACTACAGAGTATTTATTTGTTAAATTAATTTTTGCGGGGAGTTTAGTTAGTATTTTTTTAAAAAATAATTTTTTGCTTTTGTTTACTTTGGGACTGGAGACTCTTAAATTCTACTCAAAATGTGACAAGTATGGATAATATATTTTTTGGTTCAGAAAAAAAGTCTACATTCAAGATTTGTGAAAGTGAGTAAAATTTTTGGAAATATAAATAGTATTTTTCGAGTAAAAAATATTAAATGCAAAGAAGCAACCAAACGTGGCAATATACTTTTTTTTTTTTTTTTTTTTTTTTGGGTGAAAGGAGCGATATACCTACCTTAATTATTCTCGTATATTATACGCTGATGTCACACTCCCACAAATCACAAATGTCCAAAATTATATTACTACGTACATCCAAAAAACACCCTGAATAACATCGAACACTACACCGGCGAGGAGGCAGCCATTCTCCGGTCAAGCGAAATGGCGGCGTGCGGCTGCTCTCTGCCCTGCTTCAAACCCTCACCCGCCAAGCCGATTTCTTCATTTTCATCTCCTCCTATTCACCTACGTCTCACATCTGTGCCCTCACTTCCCAAGTCTTCTTCTCTGCATTTGGATAAAATCCTACCCCGACCTCGCCATACCAGACCTCCGCAACCCTACACTCCCGGTTTCGTGGTATGTAAGTACAGAAGCAACATTGAATTTTCCGTTTAGTGACTGAACTAGGTTTTAAATTTTGGTTAATTGTGTTTTTTATTTTTGAAAAGGTTGTGGCATCGGCGAATAAGGCGGAACCCTTGAGGATAATGATATCGGGTGCTCCGGCTTCTGGGAAAGGAACCCAATGTGAGCTCATCACCAAGAAAGTAATGTATTTTTCTTTTTTTTTTCTCTTCATATGGGAGAGAGAGAGAGAGGTTTATTCTTTGCGGGGAGGGAAATTGGGCTTGGAAATGGGATTGAATGCGTGAATGTCGCCAGTTAGTTAAAGGATTTAATTACTAATTTTCAATGATCAGTGGGTTGTGGGTTCATGAAGTTAAAGGGGCAGACTTCAATCTGCTACTTCTATTTTATCAGAGTTTACAAGCTCTGACTACTTTCTTGGTGGAATTGACTTTGAGTCTGCATTTATGTTGGGCACCCTTTTGTAGCTTGTTCTCAAATTTTAGCAATTCCCTTTTGGTTGTTTAATGCAGAGTAATAGTGTTGACTTTATATTTTCATGTTTAAGTGAATTTTCTCTTTACATGCTTACGTCCTTGCAGTATGATTTGGTGCACATTTCAGCTGGAGATTTACTACGGGCCGAAATTTCTGCAGGGACAGAAAACGGGAAGCGAGCAAAGGAATACATGGAGAAAGGGCAATTAGTTCCTGATGAAGTAGTTGTAATGGTACACACTTGAAATCTTGCACATATCGTTCCTTCTTTTGTTCATATATCTTTTTGTTACAGTTATGAAGGAACATGAAATGGAATGAAATGCATATTTAATACTCATAGATAGAAGTTGGTGGCTTTCATTTTGGAACAGATGGTCAAAGATCGCCTAATGCAACCAGATTCACAAGAGAAGGGTTGGCTTTTGGATGGATACCCCCGTAGCGTATCTCAAGCAACAGCTCTTCAAGAATTTGGCTTCCAACCAGATCTCTTCATTCTTTTGGAAGTGAGTTTCTATCATCTATAGTTGTGGTCATTCGCTTGTTTTATAGCTTAAATCCTTAAATTTAATATTCATTGTCATTTTACATGCTTCCAATGAAGTTTTAACATACTGGCTTTCATCTGCATTTAGTTACCAACTTACCATGGGCACAATATGAGAAAATTTATGTTGCATGTACAGGTGCATGAAGAAAAACTTGTTGAAAGAGTGATAGGCCGCAGGCTGGACCCAGTAACAGGGAAGATATACCATTTGAAGTATTCTCCTCCAGAATCTGACGAGATTTCTGAAAGGCTTACTCAACGATTTGATGACACTGAAGAGAAGGTATGTTTTGTTTGCACAAGGCCACAAGCATTATAAAATAATATATACAGAGGTTGACCTGGTATCTTAAAACTTAAAAGTTATATGTTGTTTGATGTGATTTCACTCTGATTGTGCCGCTGTTCATCTGAGCAAAAGCTCTACTGTGATCTCTACTGGATGTTAAGCTGAAACATGATTTGCTATTTGTCAGTTAAGTAGTTAACATGTTGTAACCTTTTTTTTTTTTTTTTTTCTTTTTGTTTTTTGAGGAACATGTTGTAACCTAAGTGCATGGAATTGAATGTGCTGTACAATCTGATTCATAAGGGTTGTAAGGTGGCCTACTGGGTAATTTGGTTTCTTTGATTTGGATGGGCTTTTCTGGGTTTCAATGTAAACCTCATTTTGCTTGAGACCCAAAACTCTGGGTTTGCTTGAGACCCAAAACTCCCTTAGACCCTTTTTGGGATTGAATTTCTGCTTCCCTTTATTCTAAATAATACTCCCTTTTATAGGGTTGATTACAAAGATTCCTAAACTAAGAATGATTAATTATTTGGTAGTTTCTAAATAATTAAACTATCTAAACTAATTCGAAGACTAAGAGTAATAAGTTAAATAACTATTTAGTAGTTTCTTAATATCTAAACTATGTAATGTAATAGTAATAAAATAAGACTTCCTCAACATGTATAGGTAAATTAAAAGATACCAAGGGGTACCACCAAAAGATACAGCTGAAATAGAAGAGTTCTTTGAACTTCTTAAGGTCATCTGTCTCTCATAACAGTGCTGATTTCTCTTATTGAATTTAGAGAAAAAATGTTTTGGCATGAGGTGAATTATATTTGAAATTCCCACTCCATCTAAACCCAAAAATGAAATTGGTGTTCCTTCTCCGCCTTGGGTCTGGTTTGGCTGTTTACTTGTCCAATCATTCTGTTTCTGAAACATTTTGTTTATACACAGAACACGCTTCTTATTTCCTCTTTTTTTCTCCAGCTTTACATCCCATCTGTGTAGATTGGCTGATAAATAGTGTTTTTTTTTTTTCCCTCAAAGATCACTTGATATAATCATCAAGCTTGTTTTTTCCCAATTTCTTTTCTCAGGTGAACTGCGTTTACAGACTCATAATCAGAATGTGAGTCGGTACTGTGTATGATATCACTTTCAAGGTATGCCAGTGCCCTGATTTATTCTTTGATCTCATTTTATTGAAGAGAATCAAGTGGTGCTGCTTCATTCATTTATGATTATCTTGAAAGAACCTCAAAATGCCTTTGAAAGACAACCCGTAAGTACAAAGTATAATCATCACCCCCTTCAATCCAGGACCTTACCTAAAATTTTTCAATGGATAGCATTGGTAGCTTAAGTGGACTAGGTAGCTTAAAGTGGACTTTGGTAGGTGATCATCATTCTCCAAGTAGTGGGGGTCTTTGTTTAATTGGAAGTATAGTGCCTTTTTCTTCCCTCAAATCAGCTGAAAAAGTGTTTGGATTTAGCGAGCATATTAGACTTTGGTGATAGGAAGAGCATAATAAAACTGGATGCACCGCTTGATGTGTGAAAAAGTAGCTTTTTAGCACGTGATGTTTATATATATATATATATATATATATATTATTTATTTATTTATTTATTTAATTTTTTTACATTCAGGGGTTTCTCTTTTAGGGGGATGGGAATATGGAATAATTGAGAGAGGGTGAGTTATTAATGACAGCACTAGGGTGAGAAAATCATCCAATGTGGATGTAGTTCCATAAAAAAGTTTTTAACACGGGATATACTTTCATATAGTGTATGCATCTTTCGACTTTGGTATCAACACAATGGAAATAAACTGCTCCCGATTATGAAATCATCTTAACATGATAATTTTTGTTTTTATTGTCTGAGTATAAATATATTTCTTGACCATTATATCATAATTTGCTAATGCATGTCTTCAAGGAAAAAATTATCATAGTCCTTTTTCTTAATAAAGCTAAAAAAAATTGCATTTTTAACCTCACATGGCAAATAAAATGAAGCTATGATTGATTCTGTGGAATGACAAATTGTTCATTTCCCTTGTGAATTATTGTAATATTAGGTGGATGGAAGTGTTAACAAGGTGGAGGTGTTTGCTCTCATTGATGATGCTTTGGCAAAGGTCCTTGAACAAAAGCAATCAAAATTGGGACCTGTGGCAGCATAAAGCATGGTGATCAAAAACATAAATACATGTTTCTGCAGAGTAAAATAGAAAGAATAGTAGTGATTGGGGAGGTGTCTGGGTTTTGTGTGGTTCAATGGCAGTGCTGATCATCACAGTTGTTAAATGTTCTGCCATTTATATGTATAGATGCGAGAAAAGAAAACGAAAACAGACAAACTAGATTAATGTTAATGTTGCAGCATCATTATTACATATACTCTTTCTGAAATTTATGCAGAAACTCTTTCTATTGGGAACTCTATTCTTGTTCTTCCTCCTCCTATATATGTTCAACAACCCTTTTCTAGGTTTCATCAACTACACCCACTTTTGCAAAAATCGGGCTTAAGCGCTAGGCGCCCGGCCTCCTAGGCAGTCTAGGTGCCCGGCCTCCTAGGCAGTCTAGGTGCCCGGCTAGGCGGTCTAAGCGCCCGCCTAGGCGGTCCCCAGACGCCCTAGGCGGTCCCCAGACGCCCTAGGCGGTCCAGACCCCTAGCGATTTTTTCAACATTGACTACACCACTGTGTGATGATAAATAGTCACATCAAACATTGAGGAATTTTGACAATAACAAAAAGTTAGAATGAAACAAAGCAGGCAGCAAATACTATGTTATTAAACAACAATTAGTTTTACAGTAGTAAAGTACAAGGTACACAAGAAATACAACATGGTGCAACCATATATGCAAGGAAGAGGTGGACCATGTCAAAAAGCCCAAGCAAATTGTCTTAGGCTTGTCCTTAACTACAAGAAGATGCATCCAGCTAGCAGTACATGAGTATGGTAGTTTCAGACTGATAAAATTTGGAACCCTTCCCCCCCAAAAAATTGAAAACTAACCAAAGATCAACTTGGCAATGTGCATTTTTTCTGAGAATGGCCTAACATATGGCACCGACCACACTGAACAACTCTCTTTGGGCGTTTTAAGCTTTCTATGCGGAGAATCTTCTTTTTAGGCCTGCCAGGGGGCCTTCGAGTTTTTGGTGGCCTAATTGTAATGTCAACTTTGGCACTTCCACCTTCTGCTCCTTCACCGGGTTCATTCCATAGGCTTCTATCGGGAACAGGATATATTATCTGAGAATAGGTTTCACGATAGCTGTGTACTGTGAAGCAAGGCTCTACAAAGAGATGAGTGTTCTGTCCACAAGAGATGAGTGCAGCAGCAGCATGGGCACACGGGAGACCGTAGAGTTGCCAACGACGACACGAGCACACTCGGCTTCGTATGTCCACGATATTTGTCCTTTCGGTTGATACAATCTCGAATTCAATTTCATTCGCACGAAGGACTTTATAGCAACGAGCATCGGCTATGGCTTCTCCCATTCTCTTTTCAGCAGATGGGACAAGAATCGAGGTCCACCTGATTCCCTTATTACGTCGTTCATTAAACCACGACACCATCTGCTGCCGGATGTGCTCCATCATCTGTACAATAGGAAGCTCATGGCACTCCAGGGCCCAGTTATACAACAGTTCGGTCACTCCTAGTGAGAAATGACCATAACGTACCCCCTCAAAGTATGCCACCGCCCAGAGTTGGGGGTTAAAATGGTGAAACCATGTAAGGACATCTTGTGAAATATCCACCATCTCGGTCACTTTGCTCTCGAATTCAGCACCTGTGAGTGCATAAACAGCGTTCCAAAATATATTGACCAAATTCGAGTTCTTAAACGTGTCCCTGAAATTCTCGCTGATGTAACGCAAGCAAAAACCATGAAATGCGCTAGGAAAATGAGTCTCCACGGCCTCTATCATACCCATCGTTCTCTCGGAGAGAATTGTAAGTCTCGGCATGTTGTCCGTATTCACACCAAGAAGCTTGCGCAATTCGGACATAAACCACATCCAATTCTCGTCACTTTCGACATCAACAACAGCAATTGCCAATGGGAACAAAGTGTCATCAGCATCAACAGCTGCAGCACATAGTATTGTACCTAAATACTTCCCTTTTAGATGTGCTCTATCGAGTTCCAAAAGTGGGCGACAAGCATTGATAAACCCATAAATTGCTGCTCTGTAGGAGACAAAAAGCCGCTGGAAACTATTATCCTGCCCAGTAGCAACAACTGAAGCAATGCTTCCTGGATTCGTCTTCCTTATCTGTTCACAATACCCTGGAAGAAACCTATACCCTTCTTCAAAAGTCCCGTGCAAAGCTGCCATGCTCCGCTCCTTTCCTCTCCACGCCTGCATATAAGACACAGCCACCCCATGCTGGTTTCGAATGTCTTGCAAAATCTCATTCGGTTTATACTGTGGATTATCCCTCACTCTCGCTTCAACAGATCTTGCAACCCAACCAACGAAGCCTGTTGGTGATGAAGATTTTGAACCCCTTCACACGTGTGCTCACTATGAAGAGTCCTAACAGTAAACGTATGAACTCCCGGGCACTTTGCCACATGGATGCGCCATGGACACCCCTCTTTCGAGCACTTTGCTATAAACCTACTCCTGTCTGACTTCACTATCCTCATTTCAAAATGTGACGCTATTGCTATATCCTTCAACGCCCTTCTACACGTATTAACATCCGGAAATTCTTGTCCGATTGCTAGAGGCTGCTCTAGTATCAAAGCATCCGAATCAGGTCCCATTGCCAATATATGGTCCTCATCCAAACTGGCTACCGTTACACTTTCCTCTGTTAATGTTGTTAATGCCGGATCATCCATAACCACCTAGACACCCTAACAACTGCAGCTATTTATTTAAAGGCAACCCATTCTTCCTTCCTCTCCAATTCACCTAAATCCCTAGAGAGCAAATAAACATCCATAAATTTTCAAGAAACCAAAATGGGTACGATTAAAAACTCAAAATTCCATCATATCACAAACTCATCACTATCCCTATAACCCCATTGCCTACTTATCACAAACATTAGCACAGACATACAAGCATAAAAAAATATAAAATTTGATACGGAAATAAATTGAATGTAGCTCAGAGGATATTACACCAGTTAAAACCGAGGCTTGAGCTTACCGACACCAAATCGGGCCGCGAATTCGGCTCAATCCAGCTTAAAGCTTCGATTTTGCAGTGCCACAAAGATCTATAGGCTGAAAATGGGGAGCGATAGTAGCTAAACTACACAAGATTTATTCAAATACCATGTAAAATAGTGCTGGGAAGATGGATAACGGTGGTGGTGAGGAGGAAGATTGAAGGATGGAAGTGTAAATAAGGCGAATGTGAAGGGTAAATAGAGAACCCTAGGCTAGGCCAAATCCGATAACGAGGAAGAAAGGCCTCGATGCAGTCGGGGTATAAGGGGAAGGACCCAAATGGAGATATAAGATATTGCCGTACAACTTTTGTAGAAAATGACATGTCTACCCTTTCCATACAAAAAATCACTATTGCCCGCACTGACTTAGCTTACTGGTTTAAAAAAAAAATATTTAAACACATTTTGTTTATAGTATTTTAATTTACTACTTTAAAATTTGAGATATTGAAATTATTTTTTTTTTTTTTGTTTTTTGAAAAAAAAAAAAGAGAAAAATATATGGACACATTATTTGAGAAATGTGTATATTAGTAATGGTTAGGGATGCTTAATTTTATTTGCCTTATCATATCTCCTTTTATTTTTTATTTTATCGACAAAATTATCTGATGAGAATGATTAAAAGTAATATGATTTTTTAAAAAAGAAATTGTTAATTTTAACAATTTTTAGTCTTAAGAGTAAAATTTGAAATTTTATGTATATATATATATTTTTTTACTTTGATGTTGAAGCAAAATGTCTTTATTTGATCATGTGTGGACGGGGTTTTTTAGTGCAGACTCCTTCCATTTTGTAAGAGAGTTGTTCTTGACATGGTTAAGGGAACAAATATGAAGTAATATCTTCTCCAAATTTGTCTTACTAAAAAGAAATGAAATGAGACCATCATATTATTATATATATAAAAAAAAAAAGTTAACATAAATAAATGGTAAATAATGAAAGTAAAATGTATGGTGGTCTTTAAATTAAATAAGATGACATTATTTTATGACAAAAAAATAAAAAATAAAGTAAGATGAAAGGTAAATAGTTTTGAATATTATTGACTCTAGTCAATGTCCCTATATTGGAGTTCAAATAACTTCTCATTTGAGGGGTCATAATTATACTGAAAAAATAAAGGGTAAATAGTTGAGGTTTAGCCTTTTGGAAGAATGAAGGGTAAATAGTTAATAGCTACTAGTTGGGATTGAATGTAATAAACTAGATTATTTCTCTTTCAAAAAAAAAAAACTAGATTATTTCTTGATTTGTCTCATCGACTATTCATATTTGTCCAATTTTATCCTTGAGGATTTAAATGATACATATTTTGATCTTTTAACTATTGATTTTGTACTTGAGTTGATCATTTGTTAGAAAAATCGTTAAATTCTTTGTTAAATTATTATTTTCTCTCTGACCAGTGTGGGACTGTGGGCAATTTATATCGTGCATCAGGGTGCATATTGCATTGGTGCAAAATGACGTCGTTTTGTAATATTTTTTTTTAAAAAAAATTGTTTTTACGTGTTTGCTGTTACTTGTTAAAAAAAATCATGTTTTGAAAATGTACGTAATTGTATATGAGAATGTACATAATTGTATAATAGAATAAACATAAACTTTTAACTATTAAAAAATCGCGTGTTCGAATGTATATAATTGTATAAAATAATGTACATAATTATATACCAGAATATACATAATTGTATAATATAATGTATATAATTATAAACATAATACACATACACTTTGTCACATCGACTCTACATACAACTTAACAAAACGATGTCGTTTTAACTTTTAAGAGACGCGAAACAACACAGTGCTATGTGCACCGTGTTGCAAAGTATAACGATTGGGGACTATGGGTCTGGAAGTGTTTTGATTAGGTGGATATTTTGATTAAAAATCTGGGTTGATTTGGGTTTTTGTTGTAATTGGGTTTTGATGTAATTGTATGAGAAGGCAAATTACATCGTGGACCATGTGTCCATGTACTGTCATCCTAGTTCAATACACAGAATTTAATTTTATAATGTATATAATTTATGTTCATAATATACATATATATAAATATGATTATATTGAACATGAATTCTGTGCATTATGAACATGAATTCTGTATATTATGTTAAGTGTTTATGTGTCATCGGCTATATAATACACATAATTCATGTTCACAACGTATAAAATTCATGTTCATTATATCATGTTTATGTATCTGTGTATTATGAACATAAATTCTGTCAATTGTTATACCGTGAAACCGTATCTGCTTTGCAAGGTGGACACAATTCAATGCTCATAATTATTAAACTCTATGTTTATAATTATAAAATTCTATGTTCATAATTTTTTAACTTTATATTCACAATTATTAAATTCTTTATGCACAATTAAGAACTCTATGTATATGGGGTTATTCAGTTTGGACGGAGATTTAAAAAAAAAAAAAAAAAAAAAAACTGTGAAGAAAGGGAATATCTCCATGGGGCTTGGACTCACTTTATCTTTGGGTTAAACAGATGTTCGTCACTCTTTTGGTGACGTGGTATTAATTATTTTGGCATTGATTCAAAAATTAATTTGTCAGTAAGCAGTTCGGCCCTTTGGCCGAAGCCTCTTGTTGAGGTTCACTGTTTCTGTTCATATCATAGGATATGTCTTAGTGAAAATTGTATATTATATTTTGATTAGAATAAAATTTATAGTGAAAATTGTACATTTATATTTGATTAGAATAAAAATTATGTTCACCAAAAAAATCTTTGGGCTAATTGTATGTGCCGTACACATTTAGCAATCGTTATGCAGTGGACCCGTGTCCAGCTTGCAAGCTGGACACGGGTAACAGTGCTAACGACACTGTTATCTTCTTTCTTTCTTTTTTTTTTTTTTTTTTTTTTTTAATATATAAATTTCAGACTGCTTCGTTAAAGGAGTATATGTTCATAATTTTATTACTATATGTTAATAATATACATTCATAACTCCATAACTGTACATTCATAACTCTATAACTGTACATTCAAACTCCATAACTGTACATTCATAACTCATAACTGCATAATTCATACATTTGTTGACATCATAATTTTCGAAGCTTTATGTTCACATTTTAGAACTCTATGTTCATAAATTTTATCACTATATGTTCATAATTGTAAGTTCATAATGTCAGGAGCTATTTGTTCATAATTCATCAATAATTGTACATTCAACTAACTGTTACATTCATAACTGTCATTCATAACTCCATAACTTCTACATTCATAACTCCATAACTGTACATTCATAATCTTACGACTCTAATATTCTAACAATTTTAAACTCCATGGTTCATAATTTTATCACTATAATTTCATAATTGTAAAGTTCATAATGTTGAGTTTTTGTGTTCATAATTTCATAATTGCATACTGTACATAACGGCGTAACTGTACATTCATTAACGGCATAACTGTACATTCATAATCCAAAAAAAAATAACGCCGTTAACGGCAAAACACGCGCGATTTTTTTTTTTATACTAAATGACGCGTTTTTTTTTATAAAAACGCCGTCGTTTTGGGCCGTGTCCACAATTCATTGTGGACACGGGTCCAGGGCATATTTGCCCACATTTAGGGCCAATCATAGCCAAATTAAAAATTCAATTAAAATGATTTGCACAACTACTTGAATTGGCCAATACATTGCCAAAATTAAAGTCCATAACTTTGATTAATTAGCCCAATTGTATATTGTGACTACTATAGTTCTAATCCTAAAAAATCTTTGGGCTTGTTTTTATGTTGCCACGTACAACATTTAGGGCCAATACATAGCCAAATTAAAAATTCAATTAAAATGATTAGCAACTACTTGAATTGGCAATACATTGCAAATTAAAGTCCATAACTTTGATTTAATTAGCCCAATTGTATATTGTGACTAATCTATAGTTTAAAATCCTAATGTGTATTCTTATGCAATGATTATTTTTTTTTTTTGTTACTTCAATTTAAGCAAATTTTAATAGATTTTTATGAATTTGTAAAGTTTGTTTGAGATGTTTAATTATACCGTATTTAAAATATTAAAATATGACCCTTATTAGAATCTCATTATCATTTGATTAAGGCAATCAAAAAGTGAGCTTAAATAAGATTAGAGATACCAAGTGGCTTGTGGTCCACCTGATATTTGATTGGTCTATTATCGTGAGAGGTCTGATATTGTTTTCACGTATTGCCAAAGAAAATTTGGGTGGTCAATATATATATTAGTTGCAACTTCTTTCTATAGGGCTAGGATTATTCTTAATGTTAATTATTTACTTAATTCTCTATAAACTTTCTTATATATTTGTATGATATACTATAAAATTTATATCTTTTTTATACAAACTCTATATAGCCGTTTTCTCATTACATTACTTAGGGATAAAAAATATTTTATGCACCTTTAGGGTATTGATGTTACATGCGACACCTACTATCTTAGAAGGCGTCAACTAAAATATTTTAGACATTCAAATTTCTAGACCCCTTAGCTCTATATAAAAAGCAATGAAGTGTAGAAGAAGGTTGAGTAAGTTGTTGAACTAGCTTAAGAATTTCGAACTAAGATACCAATTAAGTGCACCAACCGTACATTCTTAGTGCTTAATTAACACTTAAAATCATCCAAATTTTGTTTAGCTAGTCTTCTAGACTAAAAGTTTCTTGTTTTAAGACATCCTCAAGAGGAATTTTTTAAAAAATAAAAAATAAAAAAACTAAAGGTGGATTTTTGGCTGATATTTTGGGGGAAGGTTGGAATTTTTCTCCAGCAATTACTAATTTTTTTAAAGACGCATCGAATAAAAAAATGAGGAAAGAATAGTGTGATATTTAGTTACGACAAAAACGGTGTTTTATTATTATTATTATATTTATTATTATTATTATTATTATTTCAAGCTAGTTGTAGTAAAGATAATCCAATATTATTGGATATAAATTACTTTTCTGAACTGATTGAGAAAGTGACCACCACAGCTGATTGTTTGTATGAACAAATCCAAATAACTGATTATTTTTCTGTAATAAATAAAAATAAAATAAAATATATATACTCTTATTCTGTTTATTTACTCGTATTTATCTCTTTCAGAATTGAATGAGACATTCTGGTGGCTGGCCCTACCTAGTCAAAATATTATTATCAATTTATCATCAGCTCATCATTCCCAACATAAAATAGACTTTTATACATTTACATATTTTTATACGGAATTCCAAAAAAAACATTAATTTATAAAAGGAAAATTTTGTAGATGAATTATTAAAAATCTATAAGTATTTAAGTTACTAATAATTTCGTAAAAAAAAGTATTGAAATCTGTATGTATGTATTAAATTATCGTTATTTAATGTGTTACTAAATCCTTTGACATTATGAATGAATTAATAATCCATTTATTAATTGTTCTTAATTTGTTTACTTATATACATTTTTTGCCAATTAATGCAGATCATGTGAAATAAGTATATACATAGTACTATTTTGGAGGGTAAAAAAAAACATTAATTTACATACAAAAAAATGGAGATAAGTATGAAGTCAATTTAATGCAAGCGTATAATATCTCCAAGGAATAAGTTAAAAATGGAGTAACAAGATATTTGATAAAATAGAATAAAATATGAAAAATACAAAATTAGTGATATAGTGGCACTATTCTAGAAGGTGAAGCTCACCTTGTTAGAGAAGCTTAGTCGGCAGAAATTATATTCCATCCAAAAATGCCATTTTCACATTTGAAAATCACATAACCTAGGTTTAGTCTTGTCACCAACTCCAACTATCCAAGATGCTCTAAAAAGAAAAAACATTTAAATACCAAAATTTTAGCTTAAAATAAATATTAAGAAATAAATAAATTACATCTTATTTTTCATCCCCTTATGTACCTATTAAATTCGTTGTTGGTCAACACACACTAGCATTAACATCACTTTCAATAAAAACTAAATTAAAACATACATTATCTCGAAAGAAATGACTGAGTGAGTGAAACATAATTTTTGTACCTAAAAATCACACGTTTAATTTCTTGTCAATATCATAATCAATCAAGCTTGTCGCACACAAAGTCCCCTAATGCAAGATATTGTGAGTCCCCGCTTAAAGTATAAAGCCTACAATTGTGTGTGTGTGTATACAATCTTAAAAAAAAAAAAAATCTTTTATATTATTAAATTGATCAATTTAATTGTGTATTATGTTTAAAAAATGAGAATGAAAAGATTAATTATTTAACTAAAATTTATAAAATTCTACTATGTTAAAATTATAAACGTTTTTATTTATGTCTCAAACAAGGCAATAAATACAATTCCACTTGAAAATATATTCAATATACTTTATCCATTTGTGTAACCTTACCATAAAGATACCAACTGAGCACAAGATAATATATATTTGTTCAATATACTTTCTTCATCTTGTAATCTAAATAGTCACTACTACCCCCACCATCAGCATTCGATCATGTAACCTATCATCAAAGAGACCACATAATTGCCACAAATTAGAGGTGTCAACTGCAAACAACACATACATTAAGAACAAAATAATTGAAAAAGTTGATGCTTCCCAATTCGTATAAAATTGAGTGTAATATTTAATGGATCACAAGTTTCACCAAAATGGTTGATATGACTAGTTTTTAGTGTTTAATCCAAAAAGAACTTCTTGAATAGTCCAAAACTAAATTACACTTTCATTGTTTTCAAAATATAATAATAATAATCACTTTATTGTTTCATAATATAATAATAATAATAATAATAATAATAATAATAATAATAATTACACTTTCATAATTTGTAAAATCGTTGTAGTTTAGTATGCATAAGATTTGTTTGAATGTTACTGTTCTATTACATTGTAGTATCTGTTCATATACTTCTCACCTACTGAAACAAAGAACCAATAACGCCTCCACTGAGGCTCGAACTCATAATCTTCCAAATGGAAGTCCAATAAATAAATAAATATATATATAATATATATATAATAATTATATATATATATATATATATATATATATTGATAATTTACTAAACATACTTTCTTCACACATGTTTTAAGAATAATACTATACGATATACATATCTTCATTTTTTACTCTATACTTACGTGGTGTATTCTTATTCATTCAGAAAAAAAGAGTGATTCACAGTTTTTATTATTCTCTTATTTTCTATCAATAAAATTATGATATGCATATGACCAAAGTTTCACTCCATATATAGAGTATCATTTATATTTTTAATAATAAATATTTATCTTATATACGGATAAAAAATCGTATTTAAAACTTGTTTCGTAAAGTTAAATTAGCTCGATTTTGACGCATCATATTCATATTCACAACGAAAGTGAAGTGAGGAGCAGACATTAATAGGGTTGACTGAGGTCAATAGCACTATACACTAATTGATATTAGTAGGTCCAAAGATAGATTGTGCAATCACCCCTTGGCCCCTGCACCATTATATATATGCATGTCATTTCTTCTAGACATCTACCCGGCCCCCAACCTTAAGAGTACTCTCAAGTCCTGACTCGATAAAACATCTGGGAGAATATAAATCTCTCACACTTTGAGAGGTTCACTATTGTAAATTATTAAATTTCGACCACCTGAAAGTGATCTTAAATCAAGTTGAAAATAAAAGTTGGTCGAAAATAGCAACAAGCGCTTTTTCGGATACCAAAAGTGGTCGAAACAAGACTTTCAACTTGATTTAAGATCACTTTCAGGTGGTCGTAAATTTCAGAATTTTCAGTAGTGGTTTCTCCCACACTGCTATTGATGAGACTCCACCGTGGGTTTTGTTTCTAAACTTCACTCCTGTGACCAACTGAGCTGCCCATACAAGCAAGAAAAATTATAATTGTAATCATTATTCAAGGGTGTATACCGCACAAAAGAGATAAATCGCACTAGATTGACAAGAATTAAACGCGTAACCTTTTGATATGAGAATCATATTCCAGCAACTCAACTATACCCTTTCGGACCATCATCATATATTTTTCATATACAAAATGAGTGATTTCACTTTTGATAATAACATTACTTTCACATTTAGTCTCTAAGTATTATTTGTGTTACATTAAGTAGTACAAGACATTTTGTAGTTAGTTGTTAGTTAGTCATGTTGATCAAATTTCTGGTAGAAAACATTTATACTTTATCATTTTTCTAATTCAAATCCTTATATTTTCTTTCCAAAAGTATTAAAATGTTCAAGCTAGTATGATTTTGAATTGGAAATGTGACATATTTCGATTATTTTTCATTTAAGAATTTGTAAGAAGGATTAAATGTGGGAACAAATAAAAGTTATTACAAAATTAAATTCCTTTTTTATTTGAAGTGTGAACACTGAGGAGTAAAAGTCGGCTTGAAAGCTTTGTCATTTATTTGAGATTATAATTGAATTCTTCAACTCAAAATCAACATCTTAGGATTGATTGCATTCACAAGTGGACTGCACTACACCCACTACTCTACTCATCTCAATTCATTTACCATTATACACATTACTCGATACGTTCTATTAAATTTAAAATAAAACATAATAATTCTTTTTAAGAGACCAATAATCACTACAAAAAAATGTGAAAATAGCAACGGATAATTTCGTCGCTAAAGTGAATAGCGACGATTTCAGTCCGTAGCTTCGCTATAAAAAACAATAATTCTTTTTACTCACTAACTATTACAATAGAGTTTATGTTCACTCTTAAGTCAAATTAAGTTAGAATCATATCAAGCCATCTTCATCATATGTACCAACAAAAAAATAAAAAATAAAAATGATTGAACTTGACTATTAATTTCTTAGGTGAAATAGTATAAACCTATATATAGCATTCATAACAGTAAAAAACCAAAGAGATGAGGTGTGTCTCTATCAAAGAGTGCACCTTTTTGGCAGCTGACTCAATAGTTCCCAATTCATAATTCTCCATAGGTCACAGCTAGCATTTTTTGTCACCTTCTTGCATATAATAATTGTACACACCATATAAAATCATCACATCATTCCCAATTTTAATGATGATCAAACTAACCTTGTAACATAAATAGTTGTAAATTAATTCGATTTTTAAAAAATTAATTAAAATTCTTATTCCTTATTCCTTATCAGTTCTTCCCTTGTCATTTTCTATAATCAATTTCATTTGAATAAAGATTAGTAAGCACTGCTTTCCTCCTCTCTCTCACTTTTTACTCTCTCATCCTCAAGAAACATGCATCTTCCTTTCTTCCCTATATAACAAGAAGATTATCTTGGAAAACGTTTTAATCTTATTAGACGCATCTCCACGTTAGCCTCTTTCGTTAAAGTTTTAAGTAGTACGGTGAAACCCTCGGGATTGGAGTGTACTAGTTTCTCTTCTCCATATTCCAAGATTTCTGCGTCTTCTCAGTTCCCCTAGCACTTCTCTTTTTGTTTCTCATTTTGCCCTTCAGTTCCATTGGCTACTGACTACTGAGGAAAACAAGGAGAAAGCTGCTTGACACCTTTGAATTCTTGAAAAAAAAGTAACTTTTCTATTTCCTGTTTAATATTTCTTCAGTTTCTCTTTGTCATTGTGGGGAAGAATGAATCTGCTTCTTAAAATTTCACCATTGTATGATGCATATAGTAAAGTTCTTTGCTTTTTTACTTTTTACCACTGTATTGGAGAGTGCTCTAAGTCTGAAGAACAAGATCCATCTGGCTAGTTTATCCCTTGTATTTACTCTTTGTTTTCATGTTTTACTTTAAAAGAAAAGGAAAAGAAAGTAACTTTTTTGAAGGGTAGGTGAAATGATGCATAGATGAGTTGGTTTAAAGTGAGATTGTTTTTGTGATATAGTCTCATCCTGAATCAAGAAATAAAGCCAAAAAGGCATCTTAAACAGTCATTTGTCTGTTTGTGTTTGTAAGTAACTTCTGTTTCTTTTTCATTACATAAACAGCTAAGCCTAAGTGCCTAAGTGCTTCATTTTTTCTATTCAAAATTGGTTAACAAATGTGACAATTATTTGATTAGGTATAGATTGCTTTCAAGAATCATTAAAAAAGTAGACTTGGGTTTACCAGAAAGATCTGTTCATTTTCACAAATACTATATTCTTTACTTTATTGATTGGTTTGTGGTTGCTGATCTTCCTGTTTCAGCTAATGCAATAATGGAGTCCCTGTTCGGTTTTGAATTCGTTTTCCCCGTCTGAGATATAACCATTTTCCCCCTGCCCAGCTTGCACGATGGCACTGCAGCCCCTCGGGATTCTTTCCATTTTCGTGTTTCTGTTTCTGTTTTTCGTTCTGTCCAGGTCCAGTTCACTCGAGACTCGGGCCCTTCTTGAATTCAAAAGGCAGCTTATTGATCCTCTGAATTACTTGGAGTCTTGGAAAGATGCAGAATCTCCCTGTCGGTTTTATGGAATTACTTGTGATCGAAACACTGGTTTGGTTACAGAAATTTCCCTGGATTCCAAGAACCTTTCAGGGGTGATATCTCCATCTGTTTTTTTGCTTAAGAGCCTTGATTCTATAGTGCTACCTTCGAACTCGTTGTCTGGGGCTCTCCCGGGCGAATTAGCCAATTTTACCAGTCTTAGAGTCTTGAATGTGACATGGAATAGCTTGAGTGGCACCATACCTGATTTATCCAGGCTGACTGGCTTGGAGATTCTTGATTTCTCCTTCAACTACTTTTCTGGAGAATTTCCAGCTTGGACTGGAAATCTGACTGGTTTGGTTGGATTAGGCCTTGGGGATAACAGCTACAATGAGGGAAAGATTCCTGAGAGCCTTGGAGATTTGAAGAACTTGACCTGGCTTTATCTAGCTGGTTCGAATTTGAGTGGGGAAATCCCAGACTCCATTTTTGGACTAGAGAAACTGCAGACATTGGATATTTGCAGGAATCAGGTTTCGGGAAGTATCCCGAAGTTGATTGGGAAGATGAGAAGTCTGCTGCAAATTGAGCTCTACGAAAACAATCTCACCGGGGAACTCCCTCTGGAAATCGAGAAGCTCGCCCTTCTGCAGCAGTTTGATGTTTCTAACAACAAAATGCATGGGACTCTCCCTCCAGGGATTGGAAAGCTGAGATTTTTATCCGTTTTTCATGTGTTCAAGAACAACTTCTCGGGAGAACTCCCTCCCGGTTTTGGAGATATGGAGCATCTTTTCGCCTTTTCTGTCTACATGAACAGCTTTACTGGAGAAGTCCCAGAAAATCTTGGCAGGTTTTCACCATTGAATGCCATAGACTTGTCAGAGAATAAGTTTTCTGGCTCGTTCCCGAAATACCTGTGCCAGAATGGGAACTTGCAGCAGTTGGTTGCAGTAGAAAACAGGTTTTCTGGGGAATTTCCAGACACTTATGGTTCCTGTAAGGGCTTAGAGAGGCTTCGGGTCACAAAGAATCAACTCTCCGGGGAAATCCCGGATGGGGTGTGGGCACTTCCAAGCCTAAACATGATGGATTTCAGTTATAATAATTTTGTTGGAGGTATTTCTACAAGAATTGGAGCTGCTACAACCTTGGAACAATTAATATTGTCAAACAACAAGTTCTCGGGTGAGCTCCCGGAAGAACTTGGCAAACTTACACTACTCCAGAGGCTTTACCTTGATAACAACGATTTCTCGGGACCATTGCCATCTGAACTCGGGTTGTTAAACCAGATATCATCCTTGCATTTCGAGAAAAACTCGTTTACAGGCTCAATTCCAGCAGAGTTTGGCCAATGTTCAAGGCTAGCAGACTTAAATCTTGCTTCAAATCATCTAAGTGGTAGCATTCCCGATTCCATAACCAAAATGGCCTCTCTGAATTCCCTGAATCTTTCTAGCAACAAGCTGACAGGCTTAATCCCGAGAGCCTTAGACAATCTGAAGCTCTCGTTAATCGACCTGTCTAACAATCAGCTCTCCGGGGAAGTGTCAAATGATATTCTAACAATGCATGGAGATAAGGCGTTTCTCGGGAACAAAGAACTCTGTGTTGATCACACCATCAAAGCCCAATTCAACACCGAGCTAAGTGCTTGTGATCGAAAGGGCTCTCACCACGAAACGATGAAGAAAAGATGGGCTGTTCTCTTAACTGTTCTACTCTCCTTGGCTGTTCTCTTGTGTGGCTTACTGGTCGCGAGTTATTGGAGCCACCACAAGTATAGTGAGACCGATACTGAGAAACGTTGTGGAGAATCAAAGGGGCTGGATCGAAAATGGAAGCTCGAGAGCTTCCACCAAATCGAGTTTGATGGAGACGAAATATGCAATTTGGATGAGGAAAATTTGATTGGCAGTGGAGGAACAGGGAAAGTGTATAAACTGGAGTTGAAGAAAGGGTGTGGCACAGTGGCTATAAAGAAGCTCTGGAAGGGAAATGGAGTTAAACTTCTGAGTAGAGAAATGGAAATTCTGGGGAGTATCAGACACAGAAATATAGTCAAACTTTATGCCAGTCTCATCAAGGAAGGCTCAAATTTCTTGGTTTTTGAGTACATGCCAAATGGCAATCTTTTCCAGGCACTTCACCATGAAATCAAAAGTGGTAAACCAGAACTGGACTGGGATCTTAGGTACAAAATCGCTCGGGCTGCTAAAGGAATCGCGTATCTGCACCACGATTGCTCCCCTCCGATCATCCACAGAGACATCAAATCGACCAACATTCTTCTCGACGAGAGCTATGAACCAAAAGTTTCTGACTTTGGTGTTGCAAAGATCTCAGAAGTTTCCCCAAGAGGATCAGAGTTCAGTTGCTTCGCAGGCACTCACGGTTACATGGCTCCAGGTAAACTCCTGAGCTAAAAAGTTAAATTTTCTAACACATGACCTTATAAACTCATATGTTCTCTCTTATTTTATCGATGTGGGACTCTTAACACCAGTATTGGACTGAACTTCTGTGTGCTATCTGCAGAGATGGCATATACACTAAGAGTGAGCGAGAAGAGCGATGTGTACAGTTTCGGAGTGGTGTTACTGGAGCTGGTGACCGGCGACACGCGATAGAGGATGCATAGGAGAAGGGAAGGACATAGTTTACTGGGTTGCAACTCAGCTGGAAAACCGCGAAAATGTCATCAAAGTTCTTGACATTAAGGTTGCTGTTAAGGATTCTGTCCAGGATGACATGATCAAAGTGCTGAGGATTGCAACACTCTGCACCACAAAGCTCCCAAATCTAAGGCCAAGCATGAAGGAGGTATGAACATGCTGGTTGATGCCAGAGCATCCACATTCAAATCTGGTAGGAATTTTGAGAAAACTGGGAAACTGTTCCTTTAGTGCAGTTTAGTTTCTTTGTCTGTATATGTTTATATTATATAGGTAAGTATGGATTCCTGGCTGATGCTTACACATATTTCATGCTTTGTGTAGTGGTTTTGGCTTATGCACCATTAGATAATGGTTCAGCTATGAAAGATGGTTGTCATAATTTATCTTTTTATATATAGTTTTGACAATCTTCTTTTACAAATATATTGATGAGTGTACAAAATAGAGAACGCGGTGGGTGGGGGGAGGGGGCAGCTGTCCTTACTGTCCCTACAGTGGCTCCGTCCATGATATTACGTACTATTCATACTCTCATTTACCACAATGAAATGAGCCAATGCAACACAAAAACGCATCATTAGGTACGCACAATTAGGTACTCATAAATACACCATAGAGTGTTCGGAAACACACAATGAGGTGTGGGGAGGTATAATGCATTTTTTGGATATGTGGTGTATTTTGTGGGCATTAGCGCATTTAATTCTTAATACTATTGATGTGTTTTTGTATAATTAATAGTGCAGTCGCACGTTAAACCTTGACCGCACTTGAACTTGGCCATATATGTGTGCGTCATGCTACAAAGATGAATATCGACCAAACAGATGAAAAAAATAAAAACAATGCTTATTTAAACAAAACAAATGTTGCTGTTGGTGTTATTAATAATTAATTATTAATGTTGTTTTATGACTAGGAATATAAGGCGGACGGGTTGATACAAATTTGTAGAAATGAATCTCAACGAAGCACCAGTGGTCTAGTGGTAGAATAGTACCCTGCCACGGTACAGACCCGGGTTCGATTCCCGGCTGGTGCAAGCTTCAGAATTTTAATTTGAAACATTTTCACTTCGTCATTAACATTATACATTACGGAGTATATGATATGATACTATGGTCGAAATTAAGTCAAAAGAATTATCATGGATCAAAATTAAAGATCAAAATGTTGAATTTATCAAATTATAGCTATATCATGGATCAAGGTACATAACCTGTGGTGTAGTTAAGTGGAAGAGACTCATTCATGCTTAACCAAAAATCAAATGTTTTTTTTTTTTTCGAGAAAACCAATCTTCATTGATCAAAAAATGGTCCAGTACAATGCCCAAAAGTGGCTAAAGCAACAGGCCCAACTATTGGGTTTACATCAAACAGCAATTATATTGTGGACCGCGGTTAAAAAATGGCGACGTTTCTTTAAGTAAAGAAACTGTGCGCCGTTATATTTAACGGAGTGCGTATGTTTGGTATATTAATTATCAACTGAAACTATAGTATATCTAAATCGACATTGCCTAACATATTATTTTTATATTATCAAATGAAACTACAATTGAATTGAAATGAAATTGTAGTTGTGTTGAAATGAAACTGTACTGTATATAAAATGAAATTGAATAACATTTAACATATTTGGGTGTATATTGTGCAAAGAAATTGTAGTTATATCGAAATGATAATGTAGTTATATTTTAATGAAACTATAGTGTATATAAAATATAATTAAATAACATTTTCACATATTTAAGTGTATAAATATCAAATGAAACTGTAGTTGTGATGAAATGAAACTGTAGTGTATACAAAATGAAACTGAATAATATAGTTACTTTTTGTGGAACGGTGCGGAACAGCGCAAAACGAGTATCATTTTTTTTTCATTAAACAAAACGACGTCGTTTAGAAGCTCGGTGCATAATCCATTATGCACATCAAACCAAACGGCCAATATCAAGCCTATATTCATTATTAGACTTTAATTAATTAAAGAAGTTACAAGTTTAAATTATTATGAGTTGGTTTAATTAAAGAAGTAACACGTTTAAATTATTATGAGTTGGGTTTCCCATTTAGGTAGGTTGCATGATAATTTCTTTTTCTTTTTCTTTTTTTTAGACCGCGAGGTTGTATGATAATTGAATGTGGCAATTGGGTGATTTGGTAAATTTTATAAGTTGAGTTGATGATAGAATTAAATTTTAAGACCCAATGATTTAAATTGTCTAATTATTAAAATTCTATTTACCATTATATCAAAAGCAAATATTTGCCTACACACTTTGTTATCACACTACATAGTTGACAATAATGTTATTTAATACACTTAAATTTTGTGTTTACCGTTGCCAAACTTAGTACTGCCCTAATGCATGCACATAATAAATTATTTTGTCAATTAGTACTGCCCTCATGCATGCACATAATAAATTATTTTGTCAAAATTAATTAATTAATAGGATTAGGGTAAATCAACGGTTTTACGTATATAATTTAATGAGTGGGGTCACAATCTACGGTATTCGGTCAATTTATAATTATGCTCTAAAAAACAAAATGAATTTTTGGCAAGCTATTTAGGAAATATTTATAATTTAAAAATAATAATAATAATAATAATAATAATAATAATAAAACTCAAAATGTGGCCTCTAGTTGGCGATCACCCTCATGTGTGTAACGCGCACCATCTCATCTTTACAAAAAATAATTATAAAATGTCATAAAAATATAAAATAGCACTATCTTAGTTTTATTTCTCTCATCTATTATCCAAGTTATCCAAAAAGAAGTTAGAGAAATTCACTGAAATCTATCTATTAATGAGATGCATGCTCTCCTAAGAGATCTTATTATTTTTATCTATTTTTTGAATACTATTAACTCTTGTTATAAAGTAGTATCTGTTCTATACTTTCTCAAACTGTTGAAGATCAAAGAGTTAATACCCACCACTGGATTCGGTCCTGTGACCATTATTTTTTATCTATTTGTTATCATTTTTCCCTAGTAGAAAAGTATTAGAAGAGGGGAAAAAAAAACTAATAAGAATCTTTCTAGTAGTGGAATATTCTTTGTGGACCGGGCGGAGAAGAAATTAAAAAGCGTTGAATGCGTAAAGTCGTGTATGTATAGCAAATAGGGTTGAGGTGAACTGTGAAAGGCCATCGCGAAAATCGCATGACACAATAATCCATGCCATAATACGATAATGACAGCATGCAACTTGCACCACCTAAATTTCAATTTACAGTATAATGTCAACAATAATTTTCTATTATCAATATATATATATAATATTATATATCTTATATATAGTATATATATATATTACTATAATAGGGTGAAATTTATATAACCTGCCACCGTTAATTAATATTTAACAAAATTTATATTTTTAAATTTAGAGCATATAAATATCAATAATATCTTTACCTTACGTATATATAAAGTTATATAAGTATTAGGAAAAATGATCAAATATGCCTATAAATTTTACTCAAAAAAGACATAAATTTTAAAAGATGCAATTATGCTCATCAATATGTTATTTTGGTGCATCCAAGTTCAAAAATCAGTTAGTTACCTGACTTGGGTAACAGCAGCGCCAGGTTTTCCACTAAGGTTTCGACGAACTACGATCAACTCTGATGACGTTCCAGGACTAACATCAGGTGACTGTTCGAACAATTGCAGGTCGACTTCTTCAAAGGCAACTGTTCGATTTTGCCAATCGCCAGTGTTAGTTAGTCCCTGCAGCATTGTCGGAGTTTATTGCAGTACCTCTCGAACTTTAGTGACTTGCTATTATAGATCACTAACTGATATGTTGGTTTCTATACACCAAAATAACACATTAATTTAAGGACTTATTTGAGTGTTTTCCCTATATCTTATTAATTTCCAACCAGAATTTGTGTGTATACAATATAAAAATATTCGTGGGTGTATGTGAAAGGGAGTGTTGGAAGGGGGGAAATGGCAGAAATGTTGGGAAGGAAAGGGATTTGTGACCAAAATGGTGTGTAGTCAAACCACTTCATTAATTATATCGAAAATGAAGACACAAAACAGCATGGTTTTCCAGGTCATCATGTGGATAAGATCTCCACGTATTTCATCCGATCCCCTTAATTCTCCCGGTAGGTAGGTACTAGCTGTAGCTGGCGTGCAAATTCCTTCATTACACTCCTCTTCTCCTAAAAGGTCCCCAAACCTGAGAGAGCATTGTGAGAAATTATAAATCACAGTTTATAGTTCAGTAGACAGAGCCAAATATCCGATGCAGAAAGAATTTGTCCACTTTGAACATAATTCTTACACTGTCGTCGTTGAAGTTTCGAATTTTGGTCTCTTCTCTCAAATACTGCTCACTAAACCATTGAGCTAAACCTGTGCGGGTTCCTTCATTACACTCCAACCACATCATTAGATAGACTCGTGAATTGAGAAAACCCTAAAACACCTACGTTAATTTTCTCAAACAAAAGAAAACAGGAAAAATAAGCGGTTGGCATGGGTAACCGTGCACTCTCATCTCTTAAAATACATTAGGAGTTCGAATATCCTCTCGTATAGAAAAACTAATCTTGACCAGTTATTTTGTCCATTAATTAGACCGGTCCGGGTGCGAATGAGGAATTAGTCAATCTGAGTATAGTACGAGGTTTAAATGTGTCATCCTATTAGTTTAGATCTGCTCATGACCCAAAAGACAAAAAAAAAAAAAAATAAGTGCAACCCCACAAGTTAATTGAAAAAATGAAACTTGGACGTACTCCAATTCATTTACACTTTTAATTTTGTGTAATTATTTATTTCTAATACGGGGTATTAATAATTAAAAAATGTTATATACTTTTAAAACTATGTTAAAAATTTACAGACAACTATAAGAATGGTTGTTAGGTATAATTTTATGAGAAAGGAAAGTGATTCACGTGAAAATCTTATTAAAGTATTAAACTTATATTTTGTATACCTGCATTTAAATGATGAGTTATATATTGACGAACCACCTTGATAATTGTTATATTATGTTTTATAATTTTGTAGGTAAACGTAAATTAAACTATATGTTTTGCCATTACTTTAATTATAACGTCACATTTCTATAAACTACTGCCACGGCGAATTAGTTTCAATTTATATTTTAACGGAATTTTTATTCAATTTATACCTTAGCATATACTGCATCACAAACCTACAACCACCGCTAGAATTTTCGCAGAATTCCAACTAACACTTCTTTGACGGTTAAATAGCGATTTTTTTGCGTCAGTAAAAATCACTCCGACCAAAGTTATTGATCACCCATTTTGGTGGATTAGTCATTTACCAAACACGCTTTAAAATCTGTTACTTATTAATGTAATTTTTTTATGACGAAGAAAAATTTATAATTATTACCTGGATGGTGCATACGGGGTAAAATCACGATTTCTGTTTAATAGTTAATTTTTACACAAGAGGAATAATATTATACTAAGATTATCCAATATTCATGGTAGACTTGACTTGAGATGTGTTTTTATTTATTATTATTTATTATTATTATTATTGGATTATTTATGTCATTATAAGAATTGGTTAAACTAATGTCAGTCATGTGTTGTAATCTATCTAATGGTCTAGTCACCTGGCAACGTGGGATACAGACAAGAGATTTTGATCATTTTTGGTCTACATCTAGCAGGTATAATGATGTACCATTCTAGCTCCTTTAATTTTAATTTTAAATTGTTACTTAAGTACACGATTATATATAGTATATATATATATTATATAGTATATAAATTTTTATAGGGTAGTATTATACTATATTTAGTATATACCTTTTTATAATATTAGACTTTTTTTCTCGGTAAAAAAAAAATCGATAAATATACTCTTTCATTCTATATTTGTAATATAGTGTTTTAATATTTTACTTTTTTTTAATTTATTCGTATTATATATCTTAATTTATATATGGTTTTTTTATATTGTGTTATTATTATATTATTTGTATTATATTGTTCATTATATATATTATCTGTGTTCTTTTGTATTAGTTTGTATCTAATTTTTTTTTTATTTTATATTATTTTATTATATTTAATTCATAATTAATTCTATAATATTTACAATTAAACTACAAATCAAGATCAGATTAGCTTCCTTTTTTTTCAACAAAAAAAAGTGCATCTTCCCAGGTTGTGGGATTCAATGCCAAATATTTAAAATAAAGAATAGGGATAAAATTAAGAAAGTGCCCAATTTGTTGGGATTCGGGATTCGCGTCATCGCATGTACCTAAGATATTTTGTTGAACTTCATTTTTTTTTTTGTTGAACTTCATTTCTTTGGAATATGGATCAAATTCAGAGGTGGGGTCCTTAGGGTTGGGGATTCAGTCTTTTGGGGTAAGAATATGGATCAAATACGTTATCCAACAACACATAATAATGCAGTTAGGTCACTGAACTCAAAAAAAAAAAAAAATTGACTCTCAAACTAATTCAATTCAAACAATTTGTTTAATTTACAGGTTTTCATCATTTTTAACATGTCACCCAATTTAAAACATTTTTAAAAATAATATTTTTTTAAAAAAATAATTAAAATAAATTAAATAAATAAAAATAATTTGTCTCCGGCCATGTAGGAGACGAAGGTCCCTTCGTCGGACCTTCGACTCCATGGCAGGAGACGATGTGTGTGGTGTTTATTTATTTATTTTTTTAAATTATTTTTTTAAAAAAATTATTTTAAAAAATATTTTAAATTGGTGATCTGTTAGAAAGTGAAAAAATCTGAACAAATTATTTGAAATAAGTTAGTTTAAGAACTCAATTGTAACTTTTTTTAAATGCAGTAGCTCTAATTACATTGTCGTTTGTGTTCGATAGCCTATTTGAACATTATTACTTTTTGTTTTTATTTCCCAACTCCTAAAATAATTACGAGAGTTCGTTATTCTTAAAATGGAAGTGATGAAATATTGATTTATAATTTATTTGTTATTTTATAAATACAGTATAGAGATAATTAAATAGCATATATTTTATTATTTTGTCATATAAATATTTTATACATATAAAAATGTACAGTATAATAGTATAATAGCAGTAAGTACCATATAGATAAAA
The DNA here is from genome assembly GCA_009835305.1 of Ipomoea purpurea. Taxonomy (NCBI): domain Eukaryota; kingdom Viridiplantae; phylum Streptophyta; class Magnoliopsida; order Solanales; family Convolvulaceae; genus Ipomoea; species Ipomoea purpurea. Next base: position 50,781 of record VALG01011103.1, read on the forward strand.
CTGATTAAATATGCTATAATAAGATATAGCATATCTATAACAATATATGGTCAAAAATAATTCTTTGGTTATTATTATTAAAGCCGAATAACATAATATAATAATATTTTTCTATTATTAACCACACCAAGTGTAATACTTGATTAAATTGAATACTTATTAAAATAAATATTAAATAATATCTAATTATATACCTTAACGAATGTGTTTGTATTAAGTATTCAAATCGATGTCAAATCAACACTATAAATTTCATAATAAATACACTAATATCTAATATGACCATGAATCATAAACATCATGTCATGTAAAGGACATTACCAATTATTAAAGTTATTATATACTTAAAAAGCGGTATACTAATAGCAATTTAGATAATGCCCGTATAATTAATAATTACCAAGACTCATGAATCATTCCAAAAGTTAGAATTTTTTTTTGTTCATTTTTCTTTCCATTATTTTAGGGATTTGTTATGATTCCGTTACCGACCCTATTGACTTTCTAATGGATTAATACAAAGTATTGCATATATGATTTAGACAAGTCATTTTAAATTTTGTATTATTTAATACAATAAAAATTTAAAGAGTAGTGTATGAATTAAATGTACCAAAATGATACGACATTTAATTCATAAAAATGTTTACAATATATTAAGTTGTTTCATTTATCTATTAAAACATTACGTTTATTCCTATAACAATTGTTAGAGATGTAAGTGTCAAAATTTTATTTGTTAAAATTACTAAGCGATACAATCTTTTTTTTTTTTTTAAGATTTGGGGATGCCAATCTTATTGTTTTGTTGAGTGTTATCTTTTTTGTCAATGAATATATATTCTTACTGTGGTGTTTTAAATGTATGTACACACACACACATAAATAATATATAATAATCAAACCTAATAACCTCACAGTTATTATCGAAGATGGTAACAATAACTTTAAAAATGTTCACATAAATTATATAATACATCATTTAAAGCAAAAGCATGTGATATAACCCTAATCAAACCCACTATTGAATGCAAAGGTATATATTCAAAATTTTCTAACTCAAGAATAATATTCCTTTTGGAAAAAAAAAAAAAGTAAAAAACTCTTTGAATTTTAAAAATTATAAAATATGCACAAGTGAGGATAACAATACAAAAAGAAAAATAGAGGGAATAATAAGAGAATCTCAAGAAAGATTTCATATGGGAATTCAAATTATAATATATTTGGGGTTCCAATATTTTAGAATTAAAAGTATTTTATGGGGAAATTTTCAAGGCACCATATCACGCCGTGTTGAATTTCTAAAATGGAATATTTTGTATTTATAACTATTGTACATATGGGCATATGGCTTGTTTTTTAGAAAAAAAAATATAAATATAAACAAATAAATATATAGTATAATTATTATAAAAGTGTATGGTGCCGATTTACATCAATTCCTCTTATACTAGGTACAAGCTAAAATAATATTGAAAAAAATTTAAGTTTGTATCACGTATAGAAGACATCAGCATTGGCCATTGATCACCACGTTAAAAATTTTCATAAAAAAATATTCTTATAATAATAAATTTATACAAGTTTTTGCCATTTAACGTGTCTCATAAAAAAATGTATTAATTTTTTTTTGAAGCAGTATTATTTATTTTAGCATGAATTAATTAGATAAAATTATACTTTGTATAAAATATTATATAATTTTATGCAATTTTGATGTAACATTATCCATTTAAAACGGCATGTGCAGGGCAGCAAGATTTGTTCAAAAACAGACAGCCAAAAGTAAAAAAGGGGTCAACTGAAATAATGAATAAAATATAGGGAGTGATTGGAAATTAGAAACAAGTTGGCCGACAACGACAACTGAAAACACACAGGAGATTCAGAATTTCAGATTCCACCCTCACAATCGGAAAATGATAATTGTACACTAGTTTATTTTTATTTTTTATTTTTGTTTGAAAATTATATAGACACATGATTTGCAATTTAAATAAATTCCTAAATTTACTTTAAATTTGATAAAGTTTAATGATTATTTTGCTTATGCCTAACTTTGTTAAAGTTTAATGATTATTTTGGCTAATTATCACAATAGTAAAATATAATTAATAGCCAAACACCTTCTAATCAGATGGACATGTACTGACTTTTCCCATGTGAGAGGTTATAAGATCGAGACTTTGTGTACTTTGTAAATATGTTTGAACATATACTACAATGTAATAGAGTCAGTAACATTCAAAAAAAAAAAAGTTGACTATATAATGTAATATGATGCAAATTACTAAAATATAAGGAGACAATAAATTCAGCTGAATTTATTGACCTAAGATATTTTAACCTACACCTTATGATGCCAAAAATGAATACCTACTCAATTAAATCAGATCAACTAAATTCAGATAAAAATTAATTAGCATTGCTTTACTTTGGAAACTTATAAACTATTAAAATACACTATCTGATTTACTTAATTACTAAAATGCTAGAGTTAGAAATGATGACGTTTTGGTTTGAACCGAATTATAAATATTATAGAATAGAAATCATATGTACGGTTTTGGTTTCTATTTGGAACTAGAACCATAAAGTTTTTTTTTTTTTCAATTTCTAAAATATTCTAACCAGAATTAATAAATAAATTTTGTAAAAATTTGAAAGCAAATTTAAATTTTAAATTAAGTGCAAGCTCAAAGTTTTTTTTTTTTTTTTTTTTTTGGGTTTAACTTTAAATTTTAAATATTTGAATATAAAATTATTTTAACATTAAAAAAAAACTATTAAAAAGTTGAACTTGAATAATTTTAAAAATAGTAATTAGCAAGGTATAAAAAAATATATTTGAACAAACGGTTCAAGTTGAAATTAGAATCGAATCTTGTCCACGGGATTTAGATTTTGATTATTTAGAACATAAAATCTGTGACTGGCAATTCAGAATCAGCTCTATCTTTTCTCAAATTCTATCTGCTGAATCAGTGAGCTAGCCCGTACCGTGCAGATAAAATCAAATATATCTTAGGTAAAGGCAATGAAGATTTTCGAGATTAAATTATAATCCTTAATAGATTTTGCAGTAAAAAAATGTTATTTTAATGGAATAGTTTATAGAGGTTTGGTCAATCCCAGAACACACGCCCGCCCGCGCCAACAACCACTGGCAGGCAGCCTGGCACCCACCTACTTTGCCTTCCTTCTTCCCCTTTCATTTCTTCATTTCTCTCTTTTCTCTCTATCCCAACACTCATCTCTCTCTATAAATATCTTCCCCTCACAACATGTTTTCTTTTTCTCCTCTCCCTCCATTCTCACAACCCCCCCATCTCTCTGTTCCTTCCCGGCGATCTCGCCGCATCTCCGGCCGCCATTGTTGCAGGCAAGTCTTCTCTTCTCTCCCTCTCTTTCCTGTGTTTGCTCACACCTGCTTTAGATCTCATTTAGCTCCTCATTTCTGGGCAGTAAGGTTCTTGAAAAGCCTTTCTTCTTGGATCTTTTTCTTCAGCTAGTTTACTTGTTTACCATTTTTAGCCCTCACTTTTTATTCAATGCAATTGGATCTTGAAGTATTTTTCATCTAATTGCCATATCTGTGTTGAATATATCATATGCAGCTTATTTTGAACTTCCAAGATTTAAAGGTGTAATCTTTTGTTAATATTTGATTTTCCTCAAGTTCTTTTGGCATATAAAGTCTGAGAATTGTAATCCTACCAAAATTATGAAAGATTTTATCTATATGGGATTGTTGTAACTATGGTAGTTAAGCTATTACTGGGTGTTGTTTTTATGGTTAGTGTTAATCCTCTGAAAATATATTTGGATTGGACTATAAAGATTGAAGCTTTCCTTTTAACTGGATATCATCTCTATGATTTTGTCAGTGATTCTTTCCCTGTTTCCTCATGGGAAACAATATATTCCTATTTGTTTTCCTCTCAATTTATTGAGTTGTGTCACTAGACTTTGTATGCATTAACTACTTGAGAGTTGACTAATCCCACTATAAAACAAATTAGTTAGATCTGGTGCAAATATTTTGGTACAAATAACATTAGCTTTGATTTAGGGTAAGCCCATACGCTCGGGATAAAGCCTGCCTTGTGACCCTAGCTGGCAAAGGACCTCAAGGTAAATCAGTCTAAGTTGCCCGTAACTGACTGACTCAAACTGAGAAGACCAATAAGTTGCTCTAATCGAGAGTCAAACTTGAAACCTTATGGTATACCCTGGGGTTTCCCCCTAAATGGCATTACCCTTATATAGTATGCTTGGATGCTCGACTATAAATGTGTTGTATATTTGTACATACTTGTGTAGTTGTGTATACCCATATGTTTTTTTGCCCTCGTTAAAATACAGAGTATGGGTTGTGTTTGAGTATCTCGTTTGAAAAAATTGGTGCTGACAAATGTATATTATAAGTCTATTTGTGTATATGTTACTTTGATTTGAGTTTGTATCGGTCATAACATTTATATTATATGCCAAAATTGGCCTAATAGGAGATTGTTTTGTTATATATCAGAGTAGCTGTGGGTGTTGAAGGAATTAGATGAATATGGACGGTCATGTTACTAGAGAGTTTGGACTGAAGAATGTCAGCTCCAATTGCTCCATCTCGGAGATGGACTATGATCTCTCGAAGCTTCTTGACAAGCCAAGGCTGAACATAGAGAGGCAGAGATCCTTTGATGAGAGGTCACTGAGTGAAATGTCGGTTGGCCTAGCCAGAGGTTTGGATAATTATGAAACCGCTTATTCGCCCAGCAGGTCTGGGTTGGATACCCCGGTTTCTTCCACCCGCAACTCTTTTGAACCCCATCCAATAGTTGCCGAGGCATGGGATGCTCTGCGCCAGTCTTTGGTTTATTTTAGAGGCCAACCCGTGGGTACAATCGCTGCAAATGAGCATGGTTCTGAAGAGGTCCTAAATTATGATCAGGTGAGTGCTGTTGAGCATATACCCATTAATGTGCAATCCAACTATCAGCTTAGGCTCTTAGTTGAGATGGAGCACATGCTTCAGTTTGGTATCAGAGCCAGACCAAAGGTCATGGGACTACGGTCCATGCTTGGAACCCACCTCACACGTGAGGGGGCGTGTTGAGCATATACCCATTAATGTGCAATGTGATTGTGTTGTGCAGGTTTTTGTTCGTGATTTTGTACCGAGTGCTCTGGCTTCCTAATGAATGGTGAGCCCGATATCGTTAAGAATTTCCTGCTGAAGACGCTTCTGCTTCAAGGTTGGGAAAAGAAAGTGGATAGATTCAAGCTGGGCGATGGGGTTATGCCTGCGAGTTTCAAAGTTCTTCATGATCCAGTTCGTAAGACTGATACAGTCATTGCGGACTTTGGCGAGAGTGCAATTGGAAGAGTCGCTCCAGTGGACTCGGGATTTTGGTGGATAATTCTTCTGCGTGCATATACAAAATCTACTGGAGACACAACTCTTGCTGAAAGACCGGAGTGCCAAAAGGGAATGAGGCTTATTTTGAGTTTGTGTTTGTCAGAAGGGTTCGATACGTTTCCTACTTTGCTGTGTGCTGATGGATGCTCGATGATCGATAGAAGAATGGTAAATTCCCGTCTCTTATGGTTATGATTAATGATTAATACCTAGACACACAGACTTTAAAGTGTTCCTATTTTTGGATTTCAGGGAGTTTATGGTTATCCGATTGAAATTCAAGCGCTCTTCTTCATGGCACTGAGATGTGCTTTGGCAATGTTAAAGCCCGACACAGAAGGAAACGAATTTATCGAGAGAATTGCGAAACGTCTACATGCCTTGAGTTACCATATGAGGAGTTATTTCTGGCTCGACTTCCAGCAATTAAATGACATTTACCGTTTTAAAACTGAAGAATATTCTCATACTGCCGTAAATAAGTTCAATGTCATTCCAGATTCAATCCCAGATTGGGTATTCGATTTGATGCCTACCCGTGGGGGTTACTTTGTGGGCAATGTTAGTCCCGCAAGAATGGATTTTAGATGGTTTGCGTTAGGTAACTGTGTTGCCATTTTGTCATCTCTTGCCACTCCCGAGCAAGCCTCCGCGATTATGGATCTTATCGAAGCACGCTGGGAAGAGCTCGTAGGGGAAATGCCTCTAAAAATAACGTACCCAGCGCTCGAGAATCATGAATGGAAAATCGTGACTGGCTGTGATCCAAAAATACTAGATGGAGTTACCATAACGGAGGCTCATGGCCAGGTTCTTCTATCTTTGCTTATACTTTTTTTCGAACCATTACTTAATATTCTTTGTTCTGTAGTATAGTATACTCGTAAACCACAGTTCTATCGAATCTTGAGTACTATTGACTCTGTTACGATGTACTAATTGAAGCATGTGCTCCATCTCAACTGATAGTTGGATTGCACATTAATGGTTATATGCTCAACAGTAGTATCTGTTCATACATACTTTCTCAACCTACTGAAGCACAAAGAATTAATGCCCCACACTGGGGTTCGACCACAAGGCCTCTCGACCTCTCATTTGAGAAGCCATAGCTATGCCACTCGACCACAAGGCCTTTGGCACAGTTCTCGGCTTCTCGCTATTCCTAGTTCTAACATGATCCCCGAGCATCATATTGGATTGTAGTCGAGTTCTAGTATAGTTTACTCGATATTTTCTTATGTAATGTCTTCTCGGGGTACAAAACGTGCAGTTCTCTTGTGGCTGTTGACTGCTGCCTGCATCAAGACGGGGCGGCCACAAATTGCAAAACGGGCGATTGATCTAGCTGAGAGCCGGTTGCTGAAGGATGGGTGGCCAGAATACTATGATGGGAAGCTTGGAAGGTATATCGGGAAACAGGCTAGGAAGCAGCAGACATGGTCCATTGCTGGATACCTGGTGGCCAAGATGATGCTCGAGGATCCTTCGCACCTCGGGATGATATCTTTGGAAGAGGACAGGCAAATGAAGCCGATATTAAAGAGATCGTCGTCATGGACATGCTGATGGACCGAGGAAACCAAATACATAATTAGCATAAAGGAACAGAGAAAGATGAAGATAAAGGTGAGAGGGGATCTTGTTTTTACTTTCAAGAACAGTATTCGTGGGGCGATTTCTGTCCTTATGGAACAGGTTTTTGTTTTTTCTTTTTTTAACATTATTGTTGATTAGCCCCTTGCTTGTCAAAAAGAACAAATCATGGTTGATAGTTGTGTTGAAGTTGGTGGAAAATCAAATGCATTTTCACCACCTTGTTTGGACATGGACTAAGCAATGCTGTTTTCTAATGTTTTCATGCTTGGAATTCTGGGTTTCATCTTCTTCAATGTAATGCAATAATTTTCATTCATGTTATCACTTCATTTCTTACAAGCAAAAACCATGGACTGTGCTCACAAGATTAGCTGCCAGAAACAAATGAGTAGATTATGTTTAAAATGTCAAGTAATTTATAATCTTACTACGAATTAAACTAAAAGTCTAAACTGATAGTTGAACTACACATTTACGTTTATATATTATATGCTCAACACGCGTCTCATGTATGTGGACCGATTGCTTTTTGAGGGGCCGCAAGTAACACATGGACACCTTTGGCATCATGCAGGCTCTGATATTAAATTAAATGACGTGATCTGTTTGGTAAATGGCGTGGGTCGATTGCTTTTTGAGGGGCCCTAAGTAACACATGGACACCTTTGGTATGGTGTGTTCTTTTTGCTTTTTCTGTTTGCTTTTTGCGTTTTGGCAGTTAGTTGGTTGAGTTAATGGAGTTAATGGATTTTTTGTTTGGTAAATAACGGTTGGTTGATTAAATTAATGGATAACATTAGCTTATTGTAAAAAAGTGTTTGGTAAATTAGATGTTAGTTAATTGATTATATACAAAATGACTTTCTCAAAAAAACTACTTTGAATAACTTTTTAAATTTTTAATATTTTGGAGCAATAAGTTATTACAAAAATCTAATTAATCAAACACTCAGATTGATTATTTAACTAAATCAAAGAGCTAATAAAAATTGACTAGTAGGCTAAATTTATTGGCTAACATCGCGATACGGAGTGAAGAAATGATATTCAAGGTAAACTGATTCAACAAGCTCCCCAACGCATGACACCTTTCACTCTTAGAATCATTTGACAGGGAAAATCCAGAAAATATTATTGAAAAATTCTGCATGACAACTTTAAAACTATTTTCAATTGATCAAAGTAGAGCAGACCACAAGGGCATAGCAAAACAAACTGGAAGAAGTTTAAATATTCAAAACACAATGTGTTTGATGAGCATGATCTGTGCACGAGGCAACCCAAGCAGGCAAGCCTGTTATTGCAAAATGCAAATAACGATAATGCAACATCTACGCTGAAGCGGTCTTCTTTTGCTGGAAGATGACAGCCCAAACTGGAACTCCAACTCCAATGCTGAATGCAGATAGCACACCGAGTGTCATCTTCAGCTTCTGATGCTTCATCCTATCCAAGTTGTACATGTGCTTTGCATGCAAGTAGAATGGCTCGTCATGCCCATGAGCATGTGCGCCTCCCATTCTTTTCATGCCGGTGGAGTGGATTCCTCGGCTCACTGTCACAAAATATTATAGTTTCTGTTAGCACAATGAATAACCACAACCAATAATAACATGCAAAATAAGTATTAAAATCACAGTTTGAATTCATTTGTTCACTTCAGGGAAAAAAAAAGGTCAGTTTCTAGAGGTCTACGTGAGCAGAGCAGCAATTGATAACTATAATGGCAGAAGGAACACTAGCATGTAATTATATTAGTACAATAACAGCCTCACCTATCATACAAAAACGCATTAGATGTCAAAGAAAATGAGCTCAGGAAAGCCAAAAAGTAGCATTAACTGTGAGACTAAGCAAAGGTTGCAGAGGAATATAATCCTTTTCTTTTTACATCTCAAGAGGGATGGGGTGAAGAGATGTGAACCTAAATCTACTACCTAGAAAGGGGCACAGCTTACCGCCAAGCTGTATCCTAAATCCCAAAAGAAAAAGAAACTCAAAAGACATGTTGCATCATTACCGGACAATATATAAGACAAGAAATATAGCTAGGCTGCAAGCTTGTAATAATAGTTTCCAAACTACTGTGAAACGCCGAAATATATCTATTAACATCTGAATTCAGCACTACTAGTGTAGGGTCATTGTACTGAAAGAAAGGCTAATCAAAGATCAAACAGTCTTTGCAAGACTCAAGTTTCTTCCTGAGAAGTACTTAAGCACCACACACGTGGAGTATAGATATATCCACATATCTAATCTAAAAGAAAAGCATGAGGTGACAAGTAGCAGTAGTGCAAGCAAACCACTAGAACAGTACAAAGACAATTTGCAAGTGTGAAGTTTGATGAGTGCAACATAAAAGCTCACAATGTCCGTTTATTAATGTGAACGGCTGGCATGTACAGGATGCATAGTTAAAGGCAACCCATCAAGCCTCAGCAATATGAGAATTTCAAATAATCCTAGCTTCCTGAATTCTGAGCAATATAAAATACCAGCATATCATATTCATTCGACGTCGAATCACTTACTCAACTTATAAACCCTATCATTTCATGGCCATCATTTCATTAGGTCAATAACCCAAACTGATCATATCATGGACAACTAATCAGTAATCACTCACTCAACCTTATAACACTATCATTTCAAGTCAATAACACTAAAACTGATTTCCTTGCTAGCTTCGTTAAATGATAAAAATCTGTTCTTTGTAACTTTTCCCGTCCCTGAGAAGATAGAGAAACTACAACTACAACGCATATATACATTTCCAAGCACCGCCACATAGAGTAGATCTACAAATCTATAGATTTCAAAGCAGAATTTTAACAATAGCGCGAAATTAATGGAATTTCATGAGAAACCAGTGAATAAAAAAAACACGAATAAAATCAAGGAAACGATTAGAAACCCTACAAGAATAAAGTGAAAGAAGAGCGCTGACCAGACATGGAAAGCAGTGATTCGGTGGATGTGAGGAGCTTGAAGCGCACGACCTAAGACGTTGTTTAGGGGCCATCTTCACAGACTCTTTCTCTCAGTCCTGGCTATCTCTCTCGATCGATCTTCTTCTCTATTCAGTCCAAAAAGCAATTTAATGAAATTCTGCAGTGAGAATTAGGGTTATGATACCAGAAAATCAGAAAATTACCAATTTTTTGTTTTTTTTTGTCTGCTTAGCTTTATTTTAATTTTATATTTTCCACTTATTATAATTTTAGGCCAAAATTCACTCGTTAGGTAATACAAAATGGCTCTATAGAATTACAATTTCCTCCTTTTGTTGAATTATCGCCTACAATTTATGGGAAAGAAAAAAAAATTTAAAAAAATGACAAAAATACATTTGTTTAATTATTATTATTATTATTATTATTATTATATATTATTATTATTATTAGGAATAAAAGTCAAATAGGTCACTCAACTGCATACCCAAGTGCAATTAAGCCATTTAACTAAAAAGGAATATAATTAAGCTATTGAACAACATAGAAATATGCAATTTAATCCAAAATAACGTGTTTACATGATGTAACAAGTTATCCTTTTAAAAAAACTTAAGTAAATAATAATTAAAATATTAAAAAAAACGGAAAATGACGACCGGAGACGAACCTTCGTCTCCATAGGCCAGGGAGACGAAGGTCTCGACGTCTATCTAGCCTTCCGTCTCCACCATGAAGACGAAGGTCTTTGTCTCTATGGTAGAGACGGAGGTCCGTCTCCGGCCATGGAGACGTAGCCTGCCGGAGGACTTTAGAATATGTTACCGCCTCTGGTCTCATTCTTCTATCTGATAAAGAAATGTCTAGCTAGGAGATAGAGGAGAGAGGCTACTCTCGACTTGGTCTCGCTCTACCTCTGTTGATGGTATATGCCGCTTTAGATACCAGCGGGAGAACTAGAGCAGAGGAAGGAAGGCGATTTCAAAGCGAAGCACTAACTGGCACCTTTGCAGTTCCTTCGGGTTCCTTGGAAACCTTTGTGAAGGTTCCTTGGGAAAGACTAGTCCCACGGCCTTTTCGGTAGACAACCATCAACACTTACACCATTTCTAGTAATTGAATCCAGCTCAACATCATCTCATATGGTAAGCTCTTTCGGCCCGACAACGCCTAGGCGGAGTCTAGGTGGCGCTTGGTGTATTCTCGAACACTGTGATGATGTATTTTTAATGCATATACTCCGTTAGTCATACCTATCATGGTGATATGCTACAACTGACTGCACGGAAACATTGTTCTCATAAACCAATTGTATATCATATTAGATACTTAGGTATATAGGGGATTATAGTATATATATATATACTATATATATATATATATATATAGTATACCGCCGGCAATTTCTATTTATTTTATTTTAGTTACTCTTTATTAAAATTAATGTTAAAAATTCAAGGTTTTAAATGTGTACTTAGCTACGTATCAGGTTAAACAAATTATTTTGACATTACATTACTTTTTTATTTTTTGTTAGTTTTATTGGTTTCAATTGCATTTTTTTTTAGTAGTTTAAATGCCTAATTGTATTCGTTGGGTGGCCCTTAACCCTATATTTCTTTAATTTATTATTGCAAACATATTGTTATTACCAGCTTGTTTTCTTCTCATTTCCCGAATAATTCTATTCCTTGTGATTCTCCTACCAGAACAACAGTCTGTATACTGAAATCTGGCCTCAATTAAACACACAACCCAATAGAATTACTTATTCAATTGGTAAAAAACCATCAATCATAACTAAGACGACAAAGGAACACATACTTTTCACTATAATACAAAAACGGTGGTGCTTATAGCTCCAAAAGGGAACATCGTCTAACTCTCACATTGTCAAAGTTCAAGACTAAGCAATCAACTACAACTTTTGACAGGCAGACTGGATTAACCAACGACCCAACCCCCTTCTCGTGGGTACTGGCAATCTGGCAAGGATATCCCACTTATCCTCCCTCCCTCTACTCTAGTGGGACATAAACTGACATTGTTCGTCTAAAATCAAAGAATTTTAGGCCTGACTCTGAGAATTTGCCTCAGGTACCACAATCCCGGTCTGTCAGGCAGCAGCACCTCTGGTTGATTACCCTTCGTTGAAAATCTTCACCAGCTCCAGGAGCGTTAACTTCTTTCTTTTTCTTCACAAATTCAAAAGAATTCATCAACCTGGCGAGCGTACCTGCACATAATGCGATTTGTCAGCAACTAAGATTAACAGAGTCCTGAAATGTGCAACAAAACAGTCGAGAAACCCAAATTGTGAACTATATGCATGAGCTGAGAAGGAAAAACAAGGTGGTGAAAGAAATTGACTGGAGAGAATTCTTGGAAATTGCCCATTTCAGATGATTTGAGTTCATTACATTAAGTTTGTGATTAAGCATAGCATGATAAGCTAGTTAGTATTATCATCCTTTGGCCATGCTCCAGATCAATCTGTTTGTTAGGAGACACTGCAGTCGGGTGATGAAAAAAGCAGAAGAAACAAAGACACAAGAATATGAGAACAAAATAATTGAACACTCGTATTCATGCTATTGATAAATGCGATTTTACTTATTTTACAGCTAACTACTCCAGACTTCACCACTGCGTTAAACGTCCCACATATGTGTAAAAATAATACCTAGTTTGGCACAAAAATTATTATCTGTAATTGTAATTACAGGTTCCATTCCTTTCCTTTTCGATTGAGATTGAAGTTGATTGAAGATTTTAAAAGAATTGAAAAAAAAAAACGCAAAATAACGAAGCACAATTTATTTTACGGAAATATATAAGGAAGGAGATGGCTATACTTCTCTTTGCATATAATATCTTATTTG
>VALG01011105.1:3234-13743 GCA_009835305.1 Ipomoea purpurea
CTCTCAGCTTCTCTGTTTTCGTGTTGGCGAGGGCCTTTGGTAGAGGACCCCTCGGTCCGTGATCCTAATGTTTGCCGCACGGGCGCCCCTATCCCAATCGTTTTGGTGCAGATTGGGAAGTCCTGGTTGTCGTTTGGCCGGTCCACTTCTTTGGGTCTTTACCCCTATTTCCTGGGGCCGCGGCGGGGGCACTGGCCTTGCAGTCCCACCGCCACTTGGTTAGCGCCGCCGTCACTGCTTGCTGAATGGTCGCCTGGAGGTCACGACTTGGTTCGCCCCTCCATTGTTGAGTTGGTCTCGAAGGTCCCCTCCATTGTTGAGTTGGTCTCGAAGGTCCCCGGGCCTCCCGTTGTTGAGCTGTTCTCGGAGGTCCCCTCGCGATTGTTGGTGAGTTGGTCCCGGGAGGTCACTTTGGAGCATTGCCATTGTTCACGTGCGGGAACCGTGGGAGCTGCGGGACACCATTCTTTCAAGCTTGCTGTGAAAGAGGAAGAGGTTGTGTGTGTCGTCACCTGCTTGAGTGTTGGACTCAGGCTCTCAATGAAAGCACCAATGACGGTAAATATGTACCGGTAATAATAATATCAGAATAACGCTATGTGAAAGAGTAACAATAGTTGTATTGCCTTAGTGTCTAGTATAGAAAATACAGTGTGTCTTTGTCCAGAGTATTGAACATGTCCCCTCAAGCTGATGGGAGCATCTACTTATACAAAGGTGTCAACGGTAACAACATGGGACATCAATGGGGAGCTAAGCCTTTAATTCTCTCTCATCAATGGTGGCATCAATGGTGGCTTCAATGGCAATAAGGTGACACCTGTTGGAATTCTATCCGTTGGAGTTCTGTCCGTTGGGTTTCCATGTGGTGCCGGGTCAGATGCCCACTTATGATCCGGGTCGGGTGCTAACCCTATTATCCTGTCAAAATGAAACTGTAATTGAATTGAAAAGAAGTTATAGTTGTGTTGAAATGAAACTGTAGCGTATACAAAATGAAATTGAATAACAATTTCACATATTTGAATGTACATAGTCAGCGAAACTGTAACTATATCAAAAATGATACGGTAATTGTGTTGAAATGAAACTGCAGTGCATATTTGATGTCTGAACATAATGCATTCTACAGTATAATATGCCACATATTGGCGGTCCAATCAAATTGAAATTCTAAATTGTGGGTAATAGTATAGAGCCAATGACGTGCAAATTATTGTCGAACGCGGTCTAAAATAACATTATTTTGATGTTAAAAATTTCTTATTCACACACGTGTTAGAATAATGAACATCTGATGCAAGATAATATATTTGATGAGTTAGAATTAATATAATTTATGTGTTGAATAAAATATTTTATGTGTTAAAATAATAAAATTTTGAAGTAGATAATGACCCTATTTTGTAACATAGTTAGCTTATCAATTAATTTTGACTTATTTGATCACTATTAGCTGTTTGACTTTGTTAAACAATTAATATGAATATTTAATTAATTAACTTTTGTAACAGTTTATTGCTCCAAAATGCTAAAATCAAAAAGTGTTCAAAACAACTTTTTGAGAAAGTCATTTTGCTTGTAATCAATTATTAATTAACAACTAATTTATCAAACACTTTTAAAATCAGCTAATGCTATCAATTAGTCAAACCCACTAACACAATCAAGCTAATAGATATTTACCAAAAACTCCTAATGTATCTTACGAGTTTAGAATAATGTATTTTATGAGTTAGGATAATACATAATGTAGTTTATGTGTTAGAATAATGAAATTTTCTAAAGTATGATAATGTATTTTATAAGTTAGAATAAGTACTTTATATGTTAAAATAATATATTTTATGATTAGAATAATGTATTTTATGTGTTTTGGATGGTGGTCCCAAACACAGCTGTGTGGACTAGCCTACAACCCACGCAATAATGACGCATCAAAGGCTTAGTCGCTTAGAGGACATATTCATCATTATTTTATGGATGTGTGGATCACAAAAAAAAGTATATTATTTATATATATAAGTACCGTTATTTGAGTAATGAAAATACACTATTTTGTATATTATAAAAAAATATACATTTAGTACACAAATAATATATTTTTAATATATTAAAATATATATTTTTATAATCTATAAAGCTTATGTGAATCACGTTCCACATAAAATTTGCCACATATTAGCGGTTTAATCAAATTGAAAATTGAATTGTGGCTAATAGTATAGGTCCAAAGTCCAATGCATAAACGCAGCAATTATATTGTGGATCATGGTCCAAAAACTACACCGATTCTTTAAGTAAAAATAACAGCAGTTAAAGCTTAACAGAGTGTGTATTTTTAATGTGTTAATTACTAAATGAAATTACAGTTTTATTAAACTGACACTGCCTCACATATTGTTTTTATATTATCAAATGAAATACAATTGAATTAAATGAAACTGAGTTGTGTAAATAAAATTGCAGTGTATACAAACTGAAATTGGAATAACAATTTCACATATTCTGAGTGTATATTGTCCAGCGGAACACTGTAGTTATATCAAAATGATAATGTACTTGTGTTGTAATGAAACTATAGTTATATATAAAATGAAATTGAATAACAGTTTTACATATTTGAGTGTATAATATCGAAATTAACTTAATTATACCGAAATAAAGCTGTAGTTGTATTGAAATGAAACTATAGTATATACAAAATGAAACTGAATATGTTATACAATCAAAATTACTTTTGCGGACGTCGCGGAAACATGTACAGTTTCTTTTCATTATTAAAAGAAATGACATCGTTTTGATCACTGAACCACAATACATTGTGAATTGCGGTGCATAGTATAATTTGCACATCAAAGGCTTAAGGGACATATAGGCAGTCCAATCAATGGATTGAATTGACCTAGTCAAAGTAGTCATTGAAACATGATTATGATAATTGTTACAAATTAAATAGCATTAAATGAAGGCAATAACATCTTCATTGTCACATTCGAAGACAATTTTACACTCAAATATCCGATAATAATAATAATAATAATAATAATCTAAAAACATAATAAGTCTCAATCAAAGTTATATCCATCATTTATGTCCATATTTTTAATGCTAACTATTTTGTACATTGTACTTTTAGAGCTGTACTATATAATTTTTTGGACAAAAATATCCTTACTGTTATGATTTTCGTTATCTTTTCCGTTACTTACCATGCACATGCATCTACATATCTTTTCTTATATTCTTTAATTATAACAAAATATTTGTAAAACATTATATATTCATTATATATTAAATTAATATAATAAATAAATTTTATTTCACTTTGATATTTTAATTTAGTAAAAATTTGTTAGTTTATTTTAAAATATAAATATTGGACATATGTTTTTGCGCATTGCGCATAAAAGACTAATAATAATTAATAATAAAATAATAATAATAATAATAATAATAACCAATAACATACAATAAACAATAACATAAACAATAACAATAACAATAACAATAACAATAACAATAACAATAAAACAATAACATAAAACAATAACAATACACATAAACAATAACAATAACAATAACAATAACAATATAACAATAACAATAACAATAACCAATAACAATAACAATAACAATAACAATATACAATAACAAAACTAACAATAACATATAATAATATAATAATAATAATAATAATAATAATTATAATAATTAATAATAATCTGAACTCTTTATATGTACATCTAAAACCTCTAAATTATATTTTGTAGTAGATTTGACACCATCTAAAAAGTAATGTATGTGATTTTAATCTTACAGTTTTGAGATATATACCAGAGAGTTAGAAAACTACTACTCCATACAATATGACATAGAAACAGACTGCCTAATAATCATAAGTTGTCCATATCCAAATCGTTGAATGAAAAATAAACTTACATGGGAGAAAATGCGCATTAACAGGGCGTTTGGTTGGAGAGGGGAATTAGGAAATGAATTGTAATTTCATGGGAGATGAATTACTGGGAATAAAGTGAGAATTATACAATTCCAGTGTTTGATTTATATGATAAATTACTGGGAATTTCAATTCCAATGTTTGGTATACATGCGAATTGAAAGGGAATAAGTAGTTATAAAGTCAAAATATCTATCGATGTTATTAGGCATTAATTTTAAGTTAAAAAGGAAGGGGTATTTTGACTCTCCTTCATATATTTTTTTTTTCTATAAATCCCAGGAATAAATCTCCAGGGACTGTGGTTTTAATGTCATTGAAATGAGGAATTGCATTCCTATTAACCATGTTGAAAAAACGTTAATGAGCCATTAGCGCAAGGGAGCCTGGCGTAGGGTCCTAGGCGTATTTTTTATTTTTTTTTATTTTTTGTAATTAAAATTTGTTCAAAAGATCGTTATAAACTTCTCATACATAAAAAAAAAATTAAAATTAAGAGCTAAAAGTATTTTTTGGACATTAGGTGGACAATCCGCTTCGGTTGTTTGCGAGATAGATTTCGAAAAAATACGCTTTGAATAATAAAAAATGTCTACGGAACAACGAGTCAAAGTTATTGCACTATCCAAACTTTCCATTTAAAACAAAGTATAGTAATTTATATAATAAGTATACATATATATATATATAACTTATTATATAATATACTGTATTACTATATATATAAGTATATATAATTATATATTATTAAATATATTTAAATGCCCGGTTTCAGGGCTAGGCGCCCGCCTGACCGCTAGCCGCCGCAAGAAGGGTTCCGGCCTTCTTACTGCAGGGCGCCCTAGGGGCGATTTTTGCATATGCTTTAATAAATAAATGAATTTGGCGATCCTTAAAATTAGGGAAAATTAAGTGAGAATGGCGTTTAAGCGATGTCTTTTAAGTTTTTTTATATCTCTAATATTAAGATGAAATATGAGATGCACTGACTAAGTACATAGTCTTTGACCTACTAGAGGAGTTGATTCACAGATCTTTCCTATCGATACTTCTGCTCCATCTGTAGAGTCCCCCTCTTTTAAGAACGATCAGTTCATTGTTGCGACAAGGAAACGCACCCACCAAAGGTAGAAGAGAAAATCATCTTGTGCTAAGAAAAAAAAGACATTCATAGAAAACCAAAAAACATGGATAAAAAAATAAAAGGACGAGTGCTTTGGAATCAAACCACTAATATGGTTTCCCATTAATCACTTTCACGCATCAGTTTAAAGGGATAAGTGGGGTGCCTGACACATTGCAAATCAAAGCAAAACCAAACAAATATTTAAAAATTTTTTATTTCTAAATATTAAGCCAAATTTAAAGTTTGGTCATTGGCTGTATGAAGATTGAATGTAAATACTACTTGGTTGGTGTGGTAGTTCATCTCTTTTTTTATAGAGAGGTTTGTGTGGTTGTGAACCTATCGTTGAATAAAAAGAAAAGGAAAGAAAACACAACAAAAAACAAAAAAATTAATCAGTGGTTAATATTTGCATTTTGAATTGGCTGACTCGGTGGCGAACGGGAGATTATTAATCTAGTACGGTACTAGCTTTAAGGTGTATCTTGGATGCTCAGGACACTGTGATTTGACAAAAAAAAAAAAATTGATGTAATGGTTAGATATATAGTAAAAGAGAGGAATTTTGAAGTGGTTCGACCAAATCCATGCAACGTCATTGTCTCTTCGCCACTTCTGATCAAAAACAAGTTGAAGTAATGTTTATATAAATAGAGATGAGAATTTTGAATGCTGCCGATCCCATCACCCACCGCTACGTCCACCTCCTCTTCAACGTCATAGTCGATGCCCTAAACCTGGCCTTTAGTACAAAGTACATGACTATTTCTTAATATTCAATTTCAAATGATCTAATTTGCTTCCTAATAGTTGAAAAATCAAATAATTTTTTTTTAATAAATTTACTAGTAATGATTGAACAATTTTGAGAAAATAATAAAACAATATTTAGATGATTTCATTTAAACATTTATAGACTAAACGTCATTTTTTAAATAATAATAATTTATATTATTAATTTTTGTTTTTGAAATTTATCCTGCTCTATTATACATTGTAATATCTGTTCTATGATTTTACCATTGAAAACAAAAAACCTTAATACTCCACTTGAGCTGACTTACAATCTTTCAAATAAAGTCCAACGGACCTTTGATCACATATCTATGATATTGTGTATTTTACTTTTAACTTGACTGATAAAGTAAAAAAAAAAAAAAAAAAAAAAAAAAAAAAAAAAAAAAAAAAAAACTTGCAAATGCTGTGAACTTTATTCGACTGTATGACGAATTAAAAAATCAATAATAATAAGTGCAATACCATCGAATTCAGGTTGTTTCATCCCAGCTCTTCACTTACTAAATGGTGAAAAAAAAACTTTTCTTTTTCTTGAATGCCACATGCTGCAAGCTTGTTAAGCAGCTTTTGTTCAATTTTAAGGTTTTTTTTTTTTTTGTTTTTTTTTTTTTTTTTTTACTTGTGTTAATGTTTTAACTGATTGTGATGATATTGGGCTCCCTGTTAAAAATATGGATTGTAATTTGTAGGATTAGTGTGAATATATTTAGTGTTTTTGAAGTAGACTCACTTTTTAGCATTTGGTTGCGTGGATTGCTCGATCTGATGATAGCTAAAGAATATTTGTGAAATTATTTTCAAGGAAGAAAAGGACATCATTAACAATTAATAATAGGGAATCTTAGAATTAGTCATATGATGCTGGTAATGTGCTATGCCCACTCTGGGCAAAATAACATTATACGTTAATGATAGGATCCACCCTACGCGTACGGGTGTCTTTGCCGATTGTTAACGAAGATCTGGAGAAGTCTGCGCGTCCTCAGCGGGACGGACCGGGCCCAATCCTGGGTGAGATACCTACCCAGGGACGCTGCGCGAGAACGTGGTAGAAGCTCGCGCCGGCCGCGTGTTCGCCTAGATCCTCGTGATTAGCTCTGATCATCTTCCATTAAAGTGCAGAGAGCTGTCACATCTCTGGGGGGGGGGGGTTGGGTGTGAACCGTTAAATATGATTTATTTTATGGTTGATTAACGAATTGAAGAAACACACTGTCTAGCTAACAAGTGTCCATAGCATAATTTGCCGCAAAATGGACATTGGTCTATGGTATAACGATTTGAGGTTTTAGTTTAGGCTTTTAACTTCTCTCTTGGGCCCATTTTCGTTCTTGACCCTTCATTTCAGCCCAAAGCAAAGCCTCAACTCGCTAGCCCGTTAGTCCCATTGGACCATTCTTTGTGATTTAAGCTAGATGTGTTGGATTGTTATGCTATCCATGGTCCACACGAGTCTAGATTCATAATTTTTATACTGTAAATTCATAATTTATACTGTATCTTTGATTCAATGTTTGAGCACTCAAATAAGGAATCCGCGAGCAAGACTGACTATGAACACAGTAGGCTAGAGAAGGAATAGAAGTAGAGAGGTTTTGAGGCTTAAAAAATGAACTTTCGTGTTCTATATTTCTGTGTGAAAACTCTACTGCCTCTAGGCCAGTCAATTTCCGAACAACATTCGTGCACCCAAGTGTCGGCGCACACGAGCTCGGGCTTGAATCAAGTCTTTTTCAATCTCTCTAGTTGGAATTTGATTAGCCTCTATGCTATACAATTCTACAAGCTTCAAAAGAGCTCTTGTATATAAGGGGGAAAATCTTCATTCCAAAGCAATGTGGGACAAAAGTTCACTTTTTCCCTTCATTTTCCAACTCAAATGAGTCTACTTTGAGAATCAATATCTCATTCACCCATTATCCGTTTTGAGCGTACAATATATCAATCTCTTCGTCTCACTACGAAGTATCCGAATCCACTTTGACCCAATCCAAATCGGAAGTGGACCCACTGATAATTGTACACAAAATAAGCCACTTAACATGCCATTTATGACATTTAAGCTATTTTTTACAACATAATATACTATTTATTTTGCATTCTCCCCCAAAATATTTGGCCCCTCCCAATCAATATTGTAGATTAAATTTCTTATTTTTTAGGCTTTTCACAATATAATTTTATCTTCTTCAAGGGAGTAACCTGATCATTTTTTCATATATCTTCGAAGCTTTGAATCTTTTGATGAATTTATTGGTATTGTATATTTCATTTCTCTCAAGCAGCATTCTCTGAATAACTGCATTAATAACGCTTCGGCCTTCCAATTCAAAGAATGGTGATTACATAAACATGGAATTAGATATAATACAGATAATATATTAATTTGAAAAAGAATTAATTAAGATTAGTATAAGCTAGTGTGATTACTATATTAATACTATATATATATATATATATATATCATATATATATGACTATATATTACTTTTATATTAGAGTAGGCACAGTATTAAAAAGAAACATAAGTTTGCTACTGTTTTAGTAGATTTAAATGTATGTTAAAATATATTGAATAAATATTAATATTTTGTTTGGATGTAAACTACGAGTAGGTCCAGATCTTTCTCTATCCGTTTAATGGTTCAGTCCACCGACTAATCCTGGCTCACTCCAAAGAGGCTAGGAGCTGGCCTGGAGGGAATTGTCATTTTGGCCCCCGCATTCAATCTAATCCTGGTTCCGCCTGACTACATGTAAAGATCTTTGCCAACTTAATATATTTGATTCATTTAAAAATAATATTATTTTTTAATAATTTAAACACACTTATAGTCAAACATGCACTTTGTGCTCAGATGACATGTTGTGACTTCTTTCATATGAGAGGTCATGAGATCTAGTCTTAGTGAATGCGTTATTGACTCTTTATATTTTATTAAGTTGAGAAAGTATATTTGAATAAATACTACAATATAATAGAGTCAGCAACATTCAAAAAAAAAAAAAAACATACTTATCATTTTTATTCAAGAATATGATCCGTAAAAAGTTACCCCGTGGGACTAGTTAAAGATTAGAAGGTGGTTGGCGACTTGCGATTCATTTCCTTTAATAATTGTATTGGCAGGTTGCAAACAGAGGCCTTATGAGTTATGTCCTCACATATGGGAACCGATTGTTTGTGATTGGTGAAAAGTGAAGAGGTTGTACACTTCATCATTCTCTTTTTGCATTCCCTACTCATCACGTGATCAATCCAAATAGCAATTCTTTCAATCAAACTCACATTCAATCATGAAAACAACTCTTGATCTTTTACTCTATGATATTAGGAAATTAGCTACAGGTTTCATTAATTTGAGCTTTTTATTTGTTAAACGGTCCGTAAACAAGGTTGTCCATTTACTAGCTAGAGAAGCCTGTTTAAGTTTGACTGTATGGACTGTTTCTTGTCTTCTTATCCTTCCATTGCTCATGCTTTGAGCTTGGATCTTACTTAATGATATCTCCCTTTTATTTGAAAAAAAAAACAACTCTTGTCCCCGACAACACTATTTTCCATAATAATGAGGTAAAAGCTTAAATACACTATCAATTATTAATGAATACGGGAGTAACAATAATTATATTTTCAAATTTTAAAAATTATAATTTAAAAAATTAAACACTCGAAGTTAGTAAAATTGTACATTGCATTGTTATTATACAAAATTATGTTTATTGTATTTTTTCGACATAATTACTCTTATAATCAATTTTTTTTTTGAACAATAGCGTCATTTTTTTTTTAATTTTTTTTAAAATTTATTATTAAAAATGCCACCTCAGCTGCCACGTAAGCAGGCAACCTGCTAAAATTAATGATAACCTGTTACCCGGTGAAATTACATATATTTGGAGTATTTAGTGACATAATTGCACTTTTTTTAGTGTTCAGTGACCTATTTGAACCTTATTCATTACACATATATATATGATAATGATTTTATAAAATTGATTTTGGTCTTCATTCATTTATTACTATTGGACACTTTCGTCACTGCCCGTACAAAAACTAAGAAAAAAAAATCCTTTTTCTAAACTGAAACAGAATTTACAAATAAATTAAAACTCTCTTCGATAATAATATTCAGGAAGGGAAACATGTTTGAAGATAAGAATCCTCCGAGAGAAGCTCAAGATACTCATCATATACCTTCTCCAGCAAAGCATCATCCGGGTCGGGTAGTGAATAATTGGCTGAGAGATCGCAGCCGTCCATTAAATCCTTAAACAAATCGTCTCCATAATCGTACATGTTCCACGGAACAAACGACGTCCCTTCTGCTGTATTATTATTATTATTATTATTATTATTATTATTATTATTATTATTATTATTGTTGTTGTTGTTACTATTATGATCTGAAGAGGATGACGTGCTCGCCACCGCCAGATCATCAAAGCTGTAGTTTCTTGCGAACCCGGTCGAGACGCGGACCGGTCTCGGTGCATATACCTTAACCTTAGTCGTCATCTCCGGTGGATCTGGGTGGCGGTTTCCGGCATCCGGTTCACTTCTGCACTTGCGCTTTGTTCTCTTCTCATCCCTTCCGGTTTTCTCCGGTTTGGCTGTCTTCTT
>VALG01011105.1:13824-23891 GCA_009835305.1 Ipomoea purpurea
TCTCATCGGCTGTATTTCGGGATTTTATGTAACGCTTGCCGGGAATGCATCGGTTCAGGTACGATCAATTCGGTATGTATGAGAGGATAATATATTGCATAGTCGCGACGATTCACAAGCGGAACAAATGATGATTTATCCCATAACGCACATCTCGTACTGCGGGAAGGCTTTCTTACGCGGGTTGGAATACATACATTCTCTTTGCCCCTTACGGGGCCGTAAGGGGGTTGGCTTGACTGCCCCTCTAACGAGAGTGAGTTGTGGAACATACTCTAACGCGCAGACTTCGTTGTATCAGTAGTTCAATACCATTTGTGTAGCTGTCTCGCGCGGGATTGATCGAGACGTCTTGTACCGACATGGGGGTAGCTGTTTCCTCAGGTAGTGGGATGATGCCGGAGGCATGAAGAAATTATT
This sequence comes from Ipomoea purpurea, assembly GCA_009835305.1. Taxonomy (NCBI): domain Eukaryota; kingdom Viridiplantae; phylum Streptophyta; class Magnoliopsida; order Solanales; family Convolvulaceae; genus Ipomoea; species Ipomoea purpurea. Next base: position 14,245 of record VALG01011105.1, read on the forward strand.
AGTCGAAACAATAATATTTTTGGCCGCTCGTTTGTTACTCACCGATGGATGCGGGTAATTCTAACACTTATGTGAAATCCGCTAAAGCTTTGATGGCCTCCCCACGAGTATGAAGAGAAAGGATGAAATTGTGAGAAGTACATAAACAAGAACGACTCTGGCAGATTATTGAGTTCAATGCAGTGAATCGGTCTCCAATGTATAACCTTTACGAGCCCCACCCCGTTGATCTGAATCGCTGATCCATTCTCCAGATTTTATTTTTGTAGTGAGTACATCTTGGTTCTGATTCATTGAAATTTTTATTTTTGCCGAGTCTTGCTACTCATTGGCGACCTGGAATATGAGTAATATTGGGGTGGGAAGACTTATGTATTGTTGCAGGTTCAATCGATTGGAGAAATCTGAGTTTCGCGCGGCTTTCATTCAACGATAATTGATATTTTACATTACTGGCGACGTATTCAACTGAAGGGTCCTTGCCGAATAGTGACCGGTGGCCCTTGCTCTCTCTTAATTTGAAAAATAGATATTTCATTTGAGAGAATGTCTTAATTGTCATTCCAAATATTTAGGAATACAGAATGTGCAACCTCTCATTTACAACTATTGGTCATCCCTCTTTTATGTTCTATAGATATGCATACTACGAATACCATGGTGAGTAAGGTATATATTCCTTAACATTAAGAGTAAGTTAAAGCGAATGCTCCCCCAAAAAGTTGTAGTCTTTTCTTTAGCTATCCAAATGAATCCTACAAGATTATGTAGAATCCGAAACATGATGGTGATGCATGGAGATTCATCCTCATGTCAACATACTATCTTTGGATTTGTGAAAGGGAGAAGTTTTTTTCGCAACAAATTTTATGGTTCCTTACTCTGAATTCTGAAAATGCGGCACCAGTACTGAGGACTTGCTGTATCATTAGCCATCCCTAAAACCAAAGCTTGAACCCTGTAGTTTAACGTAATGAGGAAAGTGGACAATTAGGTTTTATCATAAATACTGATACAATTTATGATCCCATTATTTTTTTTAGGGCAGCCGTGTAGGGCCCATCTAGTCTCCCTTTTCCCGCTCACAGGAATCATATCAAAAGAGTGGCGCAATTCCACTTTTTTAGTCATGAGGAGTACTCTATTCCAACCTTCTCAGGACAACTAATTGATCGCGGCAGACAAAATAATCTTTTTAGGTGACGCTAATAATATTATGTCAAGAAATGAGCATAAGGGAGATTGGCACCCTGTTTGTCAGACTCCTCAATCGTGCATCATAATCCACGTAACTGGATCAATTAATTCCTCTCTATAATCTCCCGATCCCAAAGTATTCCTCCCACTAGAATATTTTCTACCTTTTAGTTGGTATAACTAGATCAAAGATCGGATTTTTGTCAAAAATCTCTCTTCATCTTATCTACGGCGTCGCACGACTACCTCCTCCAATTTCGATTTGCTTGTTTGCTTCGCGCAGTCCAATGCGATTTCTATAGAAGACGTCTTTCTCATAGAGAAAGGCTCAATTACTGCCTCGTGAGTTTCACGTGCTTTTGGGTGTGATATTCGGAGAAAATCCGCACAAGAATGGTATTTTTCTTGGGATTAAATTAGTATTATTGGGCTTATTTTCGACGACTCGGTACAGAAAATGACCTTCGGGCAGTTTACGTAGTGCGTAATGATCTACTGGTGACCTGTATTTCCAATTTTCGCTTGAAAAACGAGGATTTGCTATATCCCTATTCTATAATTTATAGGAATAAAAAGCAGAATTTTGATTCAGTTCTTCTAATCGAGATTAGGGCCTAAAATGCGTTGGGTCTTACTAATCCTATTCTATTACGACTAAGGGCTTGTTTTAGGGATACAGGGCGTCCATTTGGTCCATAGCTGGACCATATTAATTAATTGGGAAGAGATTCTCTAATCGATAATCTGAATAGTAAAGGGGCGTGTGTGGGGGCGGTGGGTTGTTGGTAGGGGCGGGGTGAGCGTGGGGCGGAGGATGAGTCTGAGGAATTATCGGATCCTTACCATCCGTATGAGAATGAAAGTGATCGATTTTTTTCATTCCCGAGAACCGTGCAATATATAGCTTAAAACGGTCAACATATTCCCTCTTGGATTCTTCTTCCTTTTCCATCAATGGTTAACGGACTACAATAATAGGGCATTCAATTGAGGCTTGATTACACAAATCCTCCGGCCAATTATAGACAATAGAAGGAGCCGGTCCTACCGGACTGGCTTCATTGTGGACGCGTCAGTGTGTGGGGGATTAAAAATTAAAAATTAAGGGGTATAGAACTGACAAATTCTTCTGGACTGATCGAATAATTAAAATCATATTTTATTTATATAATTCCTGGAGGAGCCATGAAATAAATTAACGGCGATCCCGACATAGCTCTGAATCGTTTTGATTACTACACAAGAATAAAATCATGAAAATAACTGAGACTGATGAGAAGGGAATTCCAAAAAAGTGAAAAATTAGAACTGCCTGCGTTCCATAACGACGATGGCGCGCTCGAGCGCTAAGGATAACATGAGCCTAACGTTTTTTTGTGCCTTTGGATCTTCTGACTTTCCCTTTTTGACGTCCCTCGTCTGACTCTCTCTCTCCCCTCCCTTCTCCCTCCCCTCACATATGATAATAATGGACATACTCGCGGTTTTAGTGTGGCCGTGTGATTGCTTACGGTTTCACAATAACTCGATGCCGATCTATTGCACGGAAAGAAGATTAATGTGCGAAGCTTCGGGTTGTCAATTATATCCTTTATGGAAATGGCAAACCAATTCGAGGAATTTCTGACACAAGTATTCAATTAGTTCGACGTGTTTAGTTTTGAATTGGAACCAAGACAAAAAAAGTTCTTCTAGTGAAGCAGCCCGCGCTTCCGTTGTTGAAACTAAGGACAAACGATTTGATTCGTCATTTCCTAAGAATCGACTTCGTAAAATCCCCAATTTCGTATATCGGAAAAAGGAACGATCCTTGGGTTTTAGGATTGCTCGCTGATAATGGATTAGATTGGACCATATCAATCCCTATTTCCAAGGCAAGAATTCAACAAACCCTTAACCAAAATCAAGGAACCATTCATACATTTTTGAATCGAAATAAGGGATGTCAGTCGTTGAGCATTTTGTCTGCAATCATCCAATTGTTCTCGAATGGACCCAGTCAACGGTGCAAAATATCACAACGTCATACAAAGAAATCAATTCAAGAGGATCCTCTAATTCCAATTAGGAACCATTGGGTCCTTTAGGAACATCCCTTCCAATTGCGAATTTTTTCATTTGATCGGTTACTAACATCTAATCAGATCTTAGTAACTAACTATTTGCAACTTGACAATTTAAAACAGCCCTTTCAAGTATTAAAATTGAAAATATTATTTAATTGCGGAAAATGGGAAAATTTATATAATCCAAATCCACGCAGTAAGATTCTTTTGAATCCATTGAATTTGAATTGGTATTTTTCTCCACCAACAATTAATTGTGCAGAGACATCTAAAATAATGAGTCTTGGACAGTATTTTTGCTGAAACAAGCCTTTCATAGCCAAAAAAAGACCCTCAATCGCCGTCTATCCTTGTTCGAAGCTTGTTCTGTAGGTACAATTACCGATCAGCTAGCTAGGTTTACCACCCCGGGACACTGTTCGCGTAGGGCACTTGGTATGGAGAACTTTTTAATGCACTCGAGAAACCTCTACATTAGTCTACATTTCAGTGTAGTAAAATCAGGTAAGACCGGTGGAATATAATCATAACATACAAGGTCTTCCAAAGTAGAACACGGTATTTTTTTAGAAGTGCCGATTCCATGTTGTACTCCTCATGCTCAATATTCGATGAAAATTATAACTCGGGATGCAGGGTCTTGGAGAGGGGATTGGAACTCAATGTTCTGAACAAAAGAATTCTGGCATTCACTTGGGATCTTGCATGTTTGCTGCGCTGAGATGCATACAAAATTATAGCGCAAGATCGAATCGCCATCTTTTTTTGTTCAATAGATTCCAAAAAAGATTTACTTCTCGCGATTTCCTATGGTGCAGATTCAAATGATTTTATCGGAAAAAATTTTATGTTATTACTTTGGCTCACGTGTTTACGTCCACGTGCTTCCGTTTCACATGGATAAATGCCCCCGATCTTATAGAGATTTATTGATCCACCTGGAGTATTTGATGTAGATTTAGTTATTGCGAGCAAAAACGAATGGGCGGCTTTAGAAGAAGCAACTCGCTTCTGTTTTACGAGCCCTTTATTTATTTTGGGAATAAACAAAAAGCATCTCAACATGCCCATTACTCAAAGTTCATATCGAAGCGAGGTTTTTTTCACAAACCTCTATGCCGAAGTTTTCTTAGCAAAAGCGCTGACCTAGGGAACGGAGGTGTCATGAAGATATTTAAGAACTAATATCGACCGATGCTCGGGTTTTGCCAACATAGCCAATTCTATTACATTCTAGCAACTCCAACTATATGCCTCTTTTTCTCTTATGATTAAAGATATCAAACTAGTCCATACATCATAATAAATCATACTTTTCATATCGATCATGCCCTGCTCTTTACTTAAATAGGAACATCATCAGCATCAATAATCACATATTTCCTCAATACACAGTGAACTAAGCAGCTAATACATACTCTTTGTAGCAGGATCTTCACTATTTCCTTCACTAAATTCCTCATTTCTTAATCCAAATTTCAACGCAAATTCAAAGCCCCAAAACGGTGCGTCGCCCCGCACAGATCCCGAAGAGCCTTGAGCATGACAAGGGGCCCGTACGCACACTCGGCCCCGAAATGCACACGTAGCTCTCGCCACAAGGGCCCAGCCACAAGGGCCCAGCCACAAGGCGGCAGCCACTGCACAAAATCACTTCCCAAACAAACTCATGGGACCCTGGCGGGCCGAGACTCCTCGATGGTGGTTTCCGACCCCATGAGGGCCCGATAATTCACATCTTAGGCGACTAGGCACCATGGCCCTCCTCTAGGTGAGGGGGTCGTGCCTTCAGTCCGTGCCCACACGGCTCTAGCCCGGGCCGCGCCCCTCCTGCATGGGCCTTTGTCGCTAGGGCCGATCCAACTAATCTAGTGCCACACTTGCTGTTGTGCACCATATGGTTTTTCATCTCAAAAACAATCCAAACAAGTTAAAACAATCTTCAACACAAACTCACAACCCAAATACTAATCAGCTTCTAAGCATAATCACATCAAAAAATCATATGTTTCTATTTCTCATTGTCTTCTCATAACTTTAAGGCCCTTCACAGAGCCAAATTTAAAGCAGGGAATACTATGGGGTTATACCTTCTTGTATTCTTGTCTTCTGCTTGGATAATTTTTAATTCTTTTTCCTCTACCTAGCTTTGAGCCTCCATTCACCACGTATCTTCCAAATCACACCATATACACCTTGGCCTAGAACCTCAACAGACTAAAGGAAAAACTAGAAGAGAAAAGAGGTTAGAGATTGAAGGATGAACACGCTTTACTTTGTGATGTTGCTTTCTTCCTCTTTTTCTTGGCAGAACAATTTTTATTGGTCGGGGAGAGGCAAAGAATGGTAGATCGGGAATCAAGATATAAGGTGGTTTATTTGGATTCAAGAACCCTAGGTTGATCATCACATGATTGGTTGAGGGCCAACCATGCAGTAATTCCATAAAGCTAAAAAGATGAATCAGGAAGAGATATTGGGATGGTCTAGTGGTCCACCATGCAACATTAACCATATGCTAGAGATGCTATTCTTTAAACTACTTCGCGGTTGAAAGTGAATTTTCTCAAAAGCTATTTGGATTAAACTGTTAAAAATCCTTTATTGAATGCTCTCAGTCTCCTCAGCATAAACGATTTCTCGATTATAATCCTTTGTATGCCAGCTTACCCGAAAACTTAGGAATTTTCAAATAGAATTCCATTTTTAGTGTCGACATTAATTTAAACGCGGACGCAAAATATTTATTACAAACACCAATTGATCTCAAAGAATTTTTAATGGGAGTGAAAAGAAGCTATTTTGCGGATTGCCTTAACTACCGGATTTTAAATTAATTTTGGGTTGATTATACTAAGAGTCCTTTCAGGACATGTCTCAGAGATGGAGACTGCCCCAGACTGGATATGAAATGGACGAAGAAGGAGAGTCGCGACTGCGGCCACGGAGGAAACAATTGGAAGAAACCCTAATCTGAGACGATGAACTCAGATGATCAGCATGAACGTACTCGACTGCGCATGAGGATTAACAATGAACAAAACGCCTGAGCCATTACGGTATAGTTATACATATATATAAATATATACTTAACGAATATATATATTTACTTATTATATATATATAGATATATATATATATAGGGGCCGCATTCAGGTGCCGAATAAGTGCCAGGAATGGAAATCGAACGAATCAGCGCGCGACACGTGTCCAGATCTAATAACTTAAAAAAAATGCGGGTGGCATTTTCGTAAATAATTGAACATCGAAGTGCAAGTAAAATCTCTTATAAGTGCACCTATTTTCACCTATTGTGCATTAATTTTGCCTTGTTAGCATTCACTTTCCGCAACCATTCATTCACTTGGGTGTGCTTAACTATATGAACTATTTATAACTATAGGTGCAACTACTTTATAACTATAGGTGCACCTATCTTTCACCTATAAGTGCATGTAATTTTGCCTTGTTAACATTCATTGATCTGAGTTCGCGGGTAGTAATACTCCTGAAAACCACTCGCAAAATTCATACACCTGATGCAACTACTTATACCTATGTGTGCAACTACTTAGAACTATAGGTGCAACTACTAGACTATAAGTGCAACTAAGTATTGATGCTCAGTGTAAATTTTTACTTGCACCTATAATACATTTTACATGCACTTGTAATACTTTTTACTTGCACTTCGATGTTCAATTATTTATAAAATGCCATTTCGCCGCTTTTTTTTAAAATCAGTGTTTCTCAACCATTAGACCTGACGTCACGTGGCGAACAGAGTATTCGTGAAAGTCCTGAATAATTCGAGACAGCCCCGTAGGTTAAGCGGTGGGCGCAGCATACCGCACTGAGTACCGGTCCGCAGAGGATTTTAGTGAACCCCTTCAAACAATATAATAGACCTTTCTTTTAGAAACAACAAAAAAGAATCTTATTCGAGGGGGGGGTGAGAGATATTTTGTCCCACCCACAGAAAATTATTAGATTCTTCCCTTTCAAAAAATTCCACAATACATCACATAATACAATACATCAAACAATCATTTATAGATTTATAATGATTCCTAAGAGCAAACTCACCCCTTGCCTTGCATGCACTATCTAAATTTGGTCATTTAGTTTGGTAATAAAAACAAAAATGAATAGAAAGAAATAAAGGTTCGGGGCGTATATCTACGTCCAATCTACGATAGAGGAGAAGAGTTCCTTCGGAACAAATTTTTTTTTTTGAATTCAAAATTCCTCGTTTCTTTTTTTTAAGAAAAAAAAGGGGGGGAGAAATGACAAAAATTATATTGGAACATCAATTGGAAGAGATGATGGGAGGCCGGAGTTCATTTTGGTCATGGTACTCGAAATGGATCTAAAAATGGCCCCTTAATATCTCGGCAAAGCGTAAGGTATTCATATTACAAATCTTACTGGAACTGCTCGTTTTTTATCAGAAGCTTGTGATTTGGTTTTTGATGCAGCAAGTAGGGGAAAACAATTCTTAATTGTTGGTACCAAAAATAAAAGCATGAATCAGTAGCGCGGCTTCAATAAGGGCCGGTGTCATTTATGTTAATAAAAAATGGCTTGGCGGTATGTTAACGAATTGGTCCACTACAGAAACGAGACTTCATAAGTTCAGGGACTTGAGAATGGAACAAAAAATGGACTCAATCGTCTTCCAAAAAGAGATGCTACTATATATTAAAAGACAATTAGCTGCGCTTGCAAACATATCTGGGCGGTATGAAATATGATACAGGGTTTACCCGATATTGCAAATCATTGTTGATCAGCACAAAGAGAATTATACGGCCTTGCAAGAATGTATTACTTTAGAATTTCCAACAATTTGATTTAACTTGATACAATTGTGACCCCAATTACTCAGATATTTCAATTCCGCGAATGGAATGACTGCGTTAAGTATTCCTTTACTAATCCGTATCATTATGCTTTTAATACTCAAGGAGTTTAGATTTCGAGGTTCAGTGGAAGGGTTTCGCGTGGTGGGGAATTTATCGCAACCGTATATTAATAAAATCCTTTGACATACTCAAATGCAATAATTAAAACGTAACACAAATTACATTTGCATTTAAATCTACAAGAACATTGTTTTCGCGCATGTATATTTTATGGAATCAGTCTGCACCTAGTAAGTGTATTATTTCTGTTTTTTTCTTTTCTCATGATTTCTCGAAGAATTCAAAAAAATAATGGCGCGATTAAAGCCGGTCCGGATGTGTAATGTGTGGTCTGCGGGATTATGTGATTCGGATCATAACGTTTTGGCCTCAAAACAGCCCTCAGGCAAAGAGCAGTGTTGTATAAAGGAATTTTTTTTAAGTTCTATTTTTCAGGGCAATATGGATAGTTTATATCATGTTCCATCAATACACTCAAGGGGTATATACGATATATCTGTTGTGTGACGTAGGCCAACATTTCTACTTGGCAAATAGGGGTGCCCAAGTTCAGGCCAAGATACTTATTACTTCTTGGGGGTTGTAATAGCATTTATTAGGTTCAGCCCCACTCATAGCTGTTCGCAAACCCACAAACCATTCGACCTGGGTCAGAATTTCTTCGAAATATGTTCTCTTGAATCATCGAGATGTGCAGTAAAACATCCTAAATACTTGAAGGATGAATAAGGTCCTTGGGGTCCCTTTTAGTGCTGATCCATTTTTCCAGCTTTCTTAATATTTTTGGTTTGTTTTGCGACGATTAGTGGTGCCACGTGATATGTTGCCTAGTTTAGCCCAAACTTCATACAATTCTTTACCTTATTTTATTTATTTGCTTGAGTTAGCAGACCTCCCTCACAGAAGAATTTGTTTGATTATGTTTTAGATGTGAATTCACTGTATGCCTTTTTTGGTATTAATTAAATCTCGCCAAATTCTTCTTATATGCGTGTGCTATTAACAAAAGGATAAGTCTTTTCTCTCTATCGGGAAAACATTACTATTTATATTTTTCCATATACGCTATCTATTAGCACACGATAATTAAACATTCTACCAAGATATAATCGCTATAGTTCTTTTCTTGATTCTTTTCGGTATTGCTTGGCTGCTATCTATTAGTTTTTGATTCTGTTCTTGGTTCCTTCTTTTCATTAACATCGTTTTCAAGTTCCAACGTAAACGGGTGTACAAAGACTATCTTAACGTTTGACCCCTTGTCATAATCGCCATCCAATACCCGTGCTGCTCCTTGATCATAATTCAACAAGCGGTTTCATCTTCAAAGTCTTTATTTTCAACTTCTTACTGCGGGCTGTGTCGGTAATTTATAGGTGACCATTTTTCTACTTATTTTCGAAGTGAAATTCCAAAATGGAGCTGCCCATCACATAAATTAGTCATATTGTTTTTGAAG
>VALG01011105.1:23970-49674 GCA_009835305.1 Ipomoea purpurea
TCTAGTTTCCGCATGCTTGCATTGTATTCCGTGTTTATCCATCACTTTTGAGCGAGTTTTTACAACTCAATTTATTGAACCATTTTTTAACAAATATTAGTTCAATTTTCATATGAATGTGATGTTATGATGTATATAAGTGCTCTTTAACATGTTATGCATTTAACAAAGTCACTTGAGAATTCTCCTCACTGCATCTTGGGAAATCACCATAATGGGAGCTAGAATATGTGAAGGAGATTCTTAGTAGTAATATTGACTTGATGTTCGAGGGTTTTGCAACGGGCAGAGATAGTAAGATAATAAATCCTTTCCTTTTTTTATCAACTGGAAAGTAGAAAGCTGGCGAATGGCTTGGGGACGTGGAGCAGAAACTATAACGAAAAATTTTGTTTGATTGTGTGAGTACGTGGGGGCCTAGACTCAATGTGCACAAGTTATGTGGGTAAAGGGGTGTGTCTGTGATCACAAGAAAAGAGCAGCAGGACGATGATAAAATATTTTGCTACGGCGGATTCCCAGAAAGAACAGTAAAGGATTGGATAGACAGGAATAAGAACAACTATAATAAATAAAATATATGAAATTATCTTTTTGCTTCTTAAATTTAATAGCTTATGAATGGAACTTTAAAAGGAGGACCAAAATGGTTAACATTTTCAAAATCGAGGACTTAATTGGGTAAAAAAAATTGTCCGAGGATCAAATTGGTAATTTTGTAATAGTCGAGGGACCATTTCGGTAATAAACTCTAACTAAAATTAACACACTACTATAATTATTTTTTAATCTAATTATAATATATGTCCTTAATTACTCCATATTTCTCATTCAATCCCAACCATCCATTAGGAATGTATTAATGGATAGGATGAGATCTCATGATCTCTTTAACATGGGGTCTCATGGGATAAATGACTAGATACAACATTGCAATCTACTTCACTTGTAATCACTCGTTACTTGTAATACAACATTGCCTCCGACTGTTCAGTCGTCACACAATAGACCGATCAAACTGACCAACTGAGCGTCATCTTTTGCTTGTTCAGAATATATATATTCGTAGCGTACTCATAACCCCGATACCAGTTACGCTATCAGAAAACCTTGGTTATAAAAAGAAGGGAAAATGGTCAAATAGGCCCTCAAACTTTTCATAAGGAGTCAATTAAGCCCTCCAATTTTCTAAAGTTGTAATTAGACACACGAACTCTTAATCTCGGTGCAAGGAGACCCACTGCCTTGATAACAACCTGCAATCCCCTATAAAATGCTTTGTAGGACGCTAACTAGGCTTGCACATTTGGTTTGCCACTCAGCAAAAAAAATAAATAAATAAAATTAGAAAAATAAAGAAATAAAATTGGGAGAAAATCGTCATAACCATACGTAGCTTCATATCTATTTTCTAAAATCAGACGAATAAAGCAAAGTAATAATAGTGTACCTGCTCCTTGCTAACTTCTACCGATATCTCCTTGATTTGATCCATTTCACTTAAACCCAGACCTGATAGGAGTTGAGCAGCAGAACATTTGGAGAAGCAGGCCTGATTTGTAAATCATCACTGATTAAGAACACTATCCACCCCTTTCTGCAAAACACACCCACAACCTGAATCATCAGACTTCATTTCTTTGGTAGTCCACCCATTAGAATAATAGCATTTAACATTTTGGTACATGCTAAAATACATGCAGCCAGGTTTAGAACAGCCGTACTTCTTCTCGGACCCAAAATCATTAACGTTTATTTTCAACTTCTTGCAGTAATTGACAAGTGGATTTCTTGGATTCAGAACCATGTTTTGCAATGTACTGTGTGCCAAATTTCTGCGTCCATATTTTGAATGCTATGGTACAAATTGTTCAAACAACCAATGGTGACATTGTTAGTGACCCTGATAATAGTTGCCATAGGCAAAATGAGGAAGCTGAAAGAGTATATACACAAAGTCTTTTGTGCTTCGGCAGCAACTATTCGATTGATCTTCTCATCTATTAGCGGGGTCGAGTTATCGCTGTCAAGAGGCTCTATGGAGGCGGGGAGATCCATGGAGACCGCGAATTCTTAAAAAAATCCAAGGAAAATTCCCACCGCAATTCTGAAATTGCCGGGGGCCGAGTTATCGCGGTCAATGATCGTATTTCTTATTTCTATTTTAATATTATGTTTTGTTTGTTTTGTTTTCTTTTTTTTTTTTTTTTTTTTTTTTTTTTTTTTTGCTGAGTGGCAAGCAAATGTGTTAAAGATTGATGCCTAGTCAGCGCTACAAAGCATTTTACCTGGGATTGCAGGTGGTTATCAGGTCAGTGGGTCCCTCCTTGCACCGAGATTAAGAGTTCGTGTGTCTAATTGCAACTTTAGAAAGTTAGAGGGCCTAATTAACTCCTTAATAAAAAGTTTGAGGACCTATCTTGATCCTTTATTCTTTAAAAAAAAATGATACAAAAATACAGAACAAATAATCAAGCTGAAAAGAAAAAGTTGTTGAGTGTTAACAAAATGAGTTAATTCCAGCAATAGTCCTCCGACTATTGTGATTTTTCAAATTTTAGTCCTTGTCTTTTAATTTGGACGAAATAAACCCTTGACTATCATAATTGTTCCACCATTGGTCTTCTTTTAACCTAAGAGTTAGATAACTAAGAGTTAGATAGATGTTAGTTGAAGGGCTAAAAGGGTAATTTCCTTTGCTGATTTCTTCTTCCTGATCTTGGTTGAGTATATGAGCTGGTCGGAGAGGCAATTTTCACAGTGAGATTGGCGTGGATGTATACGGGTTGATCTAACATGTATGTATGCCTACTTAGAGCTGCCAGTAGGGTTCAGTTCATCCAAGCTGAGATCCAAAGTCACCATAGCATTGGGTAGCTTGTTGAAGTATCCGTCCACCTTCCTTCTTGAGGTTCACAGTAGCATTTCTGGACAGTGGTGCAGTCCTTTGGGAGAGCGACAGACTAGAAGGATGGGATTAGTTTCCTCTTGCCAGTAAATGCCCTTGTATTCCTTCTTGAGGTTCACGAACGGATTGCTTGCTTTGTTGTGCCAGATGTAGAGCAAACCCGTCTTCACTCCCAAACCCAAGTGGTCGCAAATCACCTTCATGAATGACAACCAAATGAAGCAGGAAGATAGGAAATTTGGTAATAAGATGGATGCGAGAACACCACCACCCCCACATGTTATCATAGCGTCCGATAGGCTGCCCATCACCCATGAGTCCAAAATACATGGCAGGGCCGATGAGTTCATGGTTGAATGCCAAATTCATACCACACATGGGGAAGAGGGTGCCATTTGGTCACATCAATATACATGAAAACAACCAGAAGAGGATTACCGATGGCGTTAGACAAGTAAAAATACCTGTTGAGTTTGTCTCATATATGGATTAGGAATATGAGTTTTGTCTCATACTAGGAGTATGAATGAAACGGATAGACCCTTTGTGTAGAGATTAAATGCCTATAAATATATTGGTTGTATCCCTAAGGGGTTTGTGTCACTACTATCACTATCACTATGAATAAGAGTATTGTTTCACTCCCGTGGAGGTAGCACTTTGCTGAACCACGCAACTCTTGCCTTCTTTATCTTTTATTCCATTATTATTCTTCTTATTCTTGTTAATCTCAACAGTTTCTATGTGAATTTTCCTTTTGGAACAACCACAATTTGATTTGAACCATTCAAAGTTAAATAATATTTGCAATACTTAAACTCATCTCCAATATGATTGTTGCATGTTTGAACTTATCCATATTAGAATTCAATCAACCACTCAAATTTATTTGACTTTTTGTGATTTCTAATTTAGGAGAGTTAGTAGAGATGTTTTCGCTCCTCCAATCATTCGTTCAAATATATAAGAGCATCTTCATTGACTTTTTCTCTTGAGTTTTTAGGAGTAGTTTTTTTTTGTGAAAGATGAAATAGAATTTGGGTTTTTCGCAGCTTGTGTAGGAAGAAAACTGGAGCAAGTGAGTAAACTGACAAATTTTTTTTTCTCCCTCTCCAATGTCCATGTTGATTCAACAAAAACCCAACTTATTTCTAAACCATTGTTCTTGCTGATCTAAATTGGAGTATTGGTCTTGGAATTGAATTAAAATCCTAATTTTTATTTTATAATTTGCATTTGATTTGTTCATTCTATTATATATAGTTGTCTTTTATGGACAATCATGATACAAAAAATGGACGATTATGGACAATCATGATACAACAATGAACAATTATGGTTGTGCAAGAAATACAACCTCTAACGGCTGGTGTGAACTCTATGTTGCTTTCCGCAGTAAGTATACACGAGGTACGTAAGGCTGTTATGCAAATGCACCCTGATAAATCTCCAGGCCCGATGGGTTGGGATCGGGGCCTGGTTTCTTTCAACACTTCTAGGATATTGTTGGACAGGATGTGACTGTATTTTGCAGAGACTTCATTGAGACCACTATTCTTCCTGCAAAGGCTAATGACACTTTAATTCTTTTAGTGCCAAAGAAGTTAAATCCAGACTCTATGCAAGATTTCCGTCCAATTACGTTGTGTAATGTACTCTATAAAATTGTCTCTAAAGTATGTGCGAATCATTTAAAGACAGTGCTCCATAAATTAATCTCTAATTCACAGAGTGCGTTTGTACCGGGGAGGCTAATTTCCGACAACATTATGATAGCGTACGAGATCCATCACTATTTGAAGCGTAAGACACATGGGGAAGGAAGGTGTTGTGGCCTTAAAATTCGATATGAGCAGGGCTTACGATCAAGTGGAATGGCCTCTCTTGCACGAGATTATGCTGAAAATGGGGTTCGATATCAAGTGGGTTGCTTTAATCACCAAAACGGCCAATACAGTGCGTCGCCATGTTTTGTGTGATCAGTGTCAGTTTGGGCCAATTATACCTGGTAGAGGACTTAGACAAGGTGACCCTTTGTCACCTTATTTGTTCCTTTTTATTGCAGAAGGATTAAGTTCTTTAATAGAAAATCATATGAAAAAGGGTTTGATCCATGGTATTAAGGTTTCCAGAGGTGCACCAATGAATCTCACCTGTTATTTGCTTATGACTGTTTTCTATTTTTTAGATTGAATGAGCTGGAGACTATCTGTATGCGATGGATACTTGATGTTTTTTCTATTGGCCACTGGACAACAAATAAACTTTGACAAATCTATTGTGTGTTTTAGCGCCAATGTGAAACAAAATGCCAGGAATGATATTGTTGATATTATTGGCGTTACAGAAGGCAATACCTCAGGCAATATTTCTGTTTCTAAAGGAGAAAATCTTACACAAGATCTGCAGTTGGAATGTCAGATTTTTGTCTCAAGCTGGGAGGGAAGTCCTTCTCAAAAATGTCATTCAGGCCACGTATGCCATGATGGTGTTTCCTTTACCTTTAGGACTCTGTCAAGAGATAGAGGTGCTGATGAATGAATACTACTGGACCGGCTCGATTGGCACACGGAAGGGCATACATTGAAGAAGTTGGGATGGTTTATGTAAGCCGAAGGGAGCTGGGGGTACCATGAATCTCTCTCTCCCTTCTTTGTAAACAAGCATGGATGCTTCTTACAAATCCGACCTCCTTCGTTGGGCAAATCTATAAGGCTCGTTACTATCCATCAGTGTCTTTCTTTGAGGCTCGCCTGGACAGCAATCCCTCACTCATTTGGAGTGGTATGATGGAAGTTTAACACGTTCTGCAAGCAGGTTGGCAATGGTCAGACCTCTATAATTGGTCGCGATCTTTGGTTACCTAATGAAGTTAATCCGTATGTGTCTACGATATTGCATGAGTCTATTGTGTGTGCTCCAGTTTCATCTCTTTTAGATATGCACAAGTCTGGTTGGGATCATGATTGTATACATGATATCTTTGAGCAGAGGGATGTGGTTCCAATCAGCATGAGAAGCCCCCCATTCATGGATATGGTCGGTAAATTCGAAGGGGAGGTTTACTGTCAAATCATGTTACCGCAAGCTTTCTGGGGAGTTCAATGATTCAAGGCCATGGAGTACTATATGGAGGTTGTCGATCCCACCTAAAATCAAGAGTTTTTGTTGGCAACTAGTGTCAGGTTACCTCCGCCACGAGAGATGCTCTATCTGGCAAACCAGTGGCTTGTACAATTCTGTGTCAGCTGTGTGATCAATGTGATGAAACGGCTATCCATTTGTTTTCGACTTGTGATTAGGCGAGTAATATTTGGAGGTTGCTGGGGTTATCGGTTATCTCTGCTGAATTTGAGAACGTCTCTGACTGGTACTTTAATAATATACAGATATTATTGTTTGTGGGATGGGTTGCTTTTAACGCAAGAGAAGTGATTCGATCATCTATGTCATTTCTTCATAACTGGAGGTGTGCGAATGAACTTAATGACTCTTCTCATTCCGCTAGTGTTGTCGACGAATCGTGGAAGATGCCGGGCACAGGGACGCATAAAACTCAACACGAATGCCGCTTTGGGTACAGGTGGGAATCATGCTACGGGCTTGGGCTAGATTCTCCGGGACGATCATGGCAATTTTATTGCGGCAAAGGGAGTACAGTACAACAGCTTACTTGGTGTAAAAGAAGCGGAAGCGGTTAGTATTCGTGAAGCTCTAAGTTGGCTGAAAGGACTGAATATGGGGCATGTTGATGTTGAATCTGATTCTCAGCTTACTGTTAATGCTGTAGTTTCTGCCTCTTTTGCTTCGTCATTTGGTTTTATTTTAGATGACATTAAGGAAATTGCATCTCATATTCCCGATGTAATTTTTGATTTCGCTAGGCGATCTGCGAACCGCGCTGCCCACGCTATTGCGCAGGAAGCCAGATTGCGGGAGTGGTTTGGCTCCCCTCTTGCTTTTCTTGTTGATGTACTTTCTTCTGATTCAATGAATTAAGCATTTTCTTTATAAATAAAAAAAAAAAAATCATTTGGTGTATTTCTAAATCATCTGAAAAATATGTACATTCTAAATGTATAATCTATGAAATGAAAGCAATTGCCTTGTATGCAATAATAAGGCATGATATATATAACCCTATCTTTAGTTGTGCTGTCAGGGATAATTTAACAATACAGCAGAAGAACAGACAGTTGAACGTGGCACCAGAAGAACCTCATTGAGCAACTTGTGTATATATAACTGTTGGCACATGGAATGATTCAAATCGCGGTTCAGTCAAGTCCACTGCTTCGTCATCTTGAGAACGCCGCTTTTTGACATTTGAGGAGAGGGCGATTTCACTCTCTTCATAATTTGCAGAATCAGTATTGGATTCTTTCTGGCTAATTTCAGCATAGTGGTGGTCACTGTGTGGAGGCGAAGATGAGCGGTGAGCTGGCTGATTCTCACACGTGATTTGCTTGATCTCCTCTTCTCCAGTTGGGTTGAGAGTTCTTCCATAGCTTTCAATGTCACGGTTGAATGAGCTCTGAACAATATAAAACAACCAAAACGAAATAATCATCTGTTAATGTGCTTAAATGAAGTAGTAGTCTTTGTAAGAATAATAATCTCTTTTCTTTTTTTGAGTTCAAACCTTAAAGCTGTGTCCCATAAAGTTCTTCCTCTTAGATTTTTCTGGAGCAATAGTCGAGAGAATTTGAACAACCTCACTCATGGTTGGGCGAGAATCGGGATCTAGCAGCAGGCACTCCTTTGCTAAGTAAGCCAGTACCTGCATTTCCTCTTCTTCAAAGGCCCCCTTCATATTTGGGTCTGGCAACTCTGAAATCACTCGCTTACTATCTTGCAAACGCGGAGTTGCCTGTAAAAATATGAAAAGAAAGAAATAATTGTTGTGTTACTGTTTTTGATCCCGAAAATATCATTCAAAATGAACTTATAACTATAGATGCATTCGACAACTAGGATTATTCAAAAGTGAAACATGCAATACAATTTCTCCATGCATGTCAAATTGTTTATGAGGTTTTGTAGTACCCATATTACGAGGCTCTCCTCCCCTCTGTTCATCGACTTCTGAATAGGCTGCCGTCCAGTAATGAGTTCAAGAAGCACAACACCAAAACTGAATACATCTGATTTTAGAGAAGCTCGCCCGACAATCGCATATTCTGGTGCAAAATAACCAAAGGTCCCCTGCATTCTGGCAGGGGAACTGGAACAACTGGGCACACCATCATTTTGCAGGTGTTTAGCCATTCCAAGGTCAGTAATCTGAAAATAATTCCAAGTAGATAACAAGTTGGATACCAAAAACTGACAAATGGACAAAAAGAATCAGTACAGTACAGAACTTAGATAAAGTTATGAAAAGGTAGTGACTACTGACTACTGTTAATTTCATTTTTATTCTTGTTTCCAACAATTATTGGCCAATGCTATCTTTGTAACACTTCTTTGCAAATGCCAAGTATGGGTACTCATGAAGAGAGACTGAACTGGACTTTTTTATTAGATGAATCCAAAATAATTTATAACATTACCTGGCTCTCCAATTCTCATCCAGAAGGACATTTTGTGGATTTGACATCACGCGGTGCAAAAATTCTTGGTGCAGCTGCTTCATGGAGATACTCCAGACCCCGAGCAGCTCCAAGAGCAATTGTAACCCGAGTGCCCCAGTCCAAAACATCTTCCAGAAGCCACATCCAGACAATCTCTGAGGCCTGCCATTAGGCATGTATTCAAATACAAGGCAGCCTTGAGCATGTTTTCCACGGTATTCTAAGCAGTAGCCAAGCAATGGCACCACATGACAATGATGAAGTCTTGATATCAGTTCTATCTGACAATCATGCAGACAAGGGTCGCTACATTTAACTTCTTTATTTGTTTGCATCTGTTAACACTGTGCACATTACTTTAGTTTACTTGTAGAATTAACACTAAAAAGCACTACTCTGTCAAGAAAGAAGATTCTGAATCTGGCCCTCCTTGAATTTTTATTCTCTTAACTGCAATGATTCTTCCATCCCTTCAGTTGGCCGCGGTATACCTGACTACTTCCTCCAACTCCAATCAAATTGGAAGTAGAGAACCTATCAGTTGCGTTTTCTAAGTCAAAGTATGAAAACTGTATAATCATTCCATATGGTGCTCCCATTTTGCTTCTGAATAGTAATGACGCCTTGGGAATGCACCCTACAGAATAAAGTGAAGCAGGAAGTTAATTGTAGAAATAAGCAGAATGAAGTTCTATCTCTACCTCATCAATTTCACATTTACTTAAGCACCCTAGTATCAATGAAACTGAAGGGTTAAAAAGGAAAGTTTAAAACATAACAGCTTTAACATTCCCGACATTTTGACCAGCACTTCTTACCTCTAACAAAATTTGTGGGGGTGGCTGCAGAAACTTTAGATTCTGTTTCTGAAGAAGCTCCTTGGCTTATTAAGTTAGTAGCACTACTGAAACTCGTTTCTTTATCTGGTGAAAAAATATGTCGTTGAACAGAATATTTATCCCTTTGATAGATGTAGCACAGCATCAAAGCAATAAATGCAAGAGTTGCAACTGCTGAACAAAGTAAGAGAATAACAAAAAACAGCTTTGCTGGAAATCCACTTCTTGGGATACTGTGTTTCAACTGGAGTCCCTATTGAAAAGCAATTAAACACTCCATAAGCAAGGATAGAAATAATTTGCGCTGTACTTAACTGAGATACCATGCAAACAAAGATGTAATAGTTTGGGGGTAACCTAGATGGCTAAGGATACAAACTTGTAACCACAAGATCACGAGTTCGAATCTCAGCCCTCTTGGTTTGAGCCGGTCAGCTATGGGCAAGACAGGGGTGGAAATAGGCAGGGTCGAGCTAGGCTTTTGAAAAGTAAGCCTGGGCCTGCTATAAGAATTTAAAGCCTGAGCCCGTATGTAGGCTTTTTTTTAGGCTCAAGGCTGAGCCTACCATTAACCTGATCGACCTGAAACCTGTTTAAAGGCCTGGAAAAAAAAAGCATATCTATCACAGTAATTTGAACATCTACTTTAGGTTAGGTACTTCAAAGCCTAACATGATAATTAATCATCTTTAAGCAAATACAGATTTCACACTTTAATTAATTTTATTTGCTTCTTTATTGACTATGTTCCTAACCTGGAATTAGAAAGGAATTAAAGGATCTTTCATGTTAAAATATAAATAGAGTTTGAAGAGTGTCCAGTGTCCATGTGTACATAATTAAATACTCCCTCCGTCCCATTTTTATGTGTTTGGTTTGGTTAACAAGGCTTGACTGAAGTTAGTTTTAATTCAATTTGTCATACTATTAAGTTTAGTATTAGTATACAAAATTTATATATTTAGAAACTACACTAAAAGTACTATTAAACACAAAAAATCAAATTTACAAATAAGTAAAAAATACTAAAAAAATAAACAAATAAAAAAGAGTTGGTTTGACCAATGAATAGTAAGTAGGACAGATAAAATGGGACATAGGGAGTAAAACACTTAAGAGCACTCAATATATAAAGCTTCATGAACTTTTAAATAGAAGAAGTCAGGAAAAACTATTCTATATATTGTGAGAATGGAAATATTGAATAGCCAAATAGCGGAATATGAAATATTTTTGGGGGTTAGAGTTTTCTAATTCACATATATACTTAGGTTATATATATATAATATATTATATATATATATATATATATATATAATATATAATATAATATATATATATATAGCCAATGTAGGCCTGGGCCTATTTAAATAAATAGGCTTTAAAACGGGCTTAAGCCTGGCCTATTTACTAAATAGGCATAGGCCGTAGGCCCTACAAAGGGGCCTAACTTATTTCCACCCCTATGGACAACCTAGGCTGGTTTACCTCCTTGTGGTCCTTTTGCCAGCTAAGGTCACAAGGAGGGATTTGCCTAGTGCACACCCTCGGGTAGTGGCTGCGGGTTTCTCTCATCACCTAAAAAAAAGATGTAATAGTTATGAATAGCTGTATGAACCATCACTAATATGCGGCGAGGATAGAAGGCCCCAAATTATAGTATCTGTTCATTATGACAAACAACTAACCCAACATACTATCTCTTCAGCATGACAAATAACTAGTACATAGGCACCAACTAACAACTTATTTGGATAAACTTTGCTAGACCATAAAGGTGAAATACCAAAACTGCAGTTGCAAGATGTGAAGCAGCCAGTATTATTACGTCCAGCAGCCCACAGTAGGTAACCCCTCAGCGGCACATATACACATCCACTTGCTTTGGCTTGAGCCATCTGCAGATACAATAATGCCAAAGCTTATGGAAATATAAGGTAATTCATGCATTTCTTTTATTGAAAAAAAAGTTAATATCCTTAAATCTACCTACAGTTAGATGTAACTTGCATTTTACTAACTTGTAATTATTTAATTTACAGTTTGCCCAACCTGAATTAAAAATCTAAGATGAAATGACTATAACCCCCATAAACTATTTAATACAAACCAACTTCCTTTTTATGTAATTGTAAAAATCAAAACCAAACATCCTTTAATAGTAAAAGAAATAGTAGAGTTGGTCCCCCATGGATTCAAAGTCAATATTTGCTTGTTTCACTCAACATTGTATACAATTCCATATATGCAGTTTACCAGACAACTTAAAAACTTTTCTTTAAAGATGTCTTGTTTTGAGTTTATAATACTGTAATTAGCAAACCATGGAAATAATAATATGTTAGAAAGAAAGAATGAAAGAAAATACCAGTACTTTTGTGTGTGTATGAAATTACTTTAAACTAACTATAAAGTTATGCAAGTCATCATCAAATATTATGAAGAAAAATAAAGAACATCTAAACCAATTTGACATTTTGATCGACACATCCACAATTTTTTTCAAAAAGGATAAATAATCTTTTGTTGAATAAAAAAGTAATTTAAACAGTGTTGATTTTTAAAATTACATAAAATAAATCAATTTGTACTAAATAAATCAAGGGAATAATAGACAATTTATTCTAGATTTTTAAGTTAAGGTGTTCAAAGTTCATATGGAATAACTTTATGCGGGCAAAGTGCAACTAATATCTAATTATGGATGGGTTTAATGAAATTAACCCAAAAAAAATATAATTAAAAATTACCTTAAACAAAATACATATATTTGAGCCTTACTAATAATCAAAATTTAAGAAGCTGTCTTGGTTCAGCCAATAGAGCACATGGCTTTTACATAGGTGTATGTAGAAACACTAATGTGCATTTTTCTAACTGACTAACTGATTTTCTGCATTTGGAAAATATAAAAGTCCATTTTTTTTTAGCCAGAATTCCCTTCTGAGTAATTAAGTAGGATTTGAACTCTACTTCCCTTGTAAGTAATTAAGTAGAATTCTTAACCTGACTTCCCTTGTAAGTAATTAAACAAAAATTTCGACTTCCCTTGTAAGTAATTAAGTAGAAATTCCAACTTCCCTTATAAGTAATTAAATAGAATTTTGAGGCAGACCTCCCTTATAAGTAATTAAGTGAGAAGAAATATGGCATGGATGATTAAGTTTGTGTGATTGTGGCAATAAGTTGTTACTGCATGCTTTCACCAATAGGATTAGAAGCATACCAGGATTGCAATCACAGGATGAGGAACAGTTAGCAGCACTAGCAATACTCAAGTTGGTGAAACAGGTGCATGTCCACTTACTTGTCTCAGATGAATTAGAAGTCCCCTCTGAGAAATAATAAATAAATAAATTACTTTATACAACTTAGCAAGGTATTTACATGGTCAAATTGCAATAGAAATTGAAGCAAGCAGTTAGCAGTTTTCTATATTAATAAAAGAGATCAAATTTAACACCAAATTGGCACAGGATGAAAGGAAAAGGAGACAAATTCCAGAAGAAATTAAAAGGAAGGGCAACATACTAACCACAATTAACTTGCTCTATCCAGGCCAAGCTAATGAGACCAGCAAGCACAAGTTTCACACTAAACCTCATCTCTCATATCCAATCATCAAACTAAAATTTCCAGAAGAGAAGATGCAATGAATATTTCAATTCCAGAGTAAGAAGACACAATGTATAATAGCAGAAAGTTTTGATCTTGGGAAATTATTTCCATCCAACAAATTGTTAAAAATAAAATCTAAAAGAGTTTCTTTGAAAGGGAAACTTACATCAATTGAAGTTCTCTGGAAATCTAAGAAAGCTTGAATGTCTCTAGTCCTACATTTCAGCAGCATGAAGATCTGAGTTGGCAGTTGTGTTTTCCATTGAAGTTTCTTACTTTGTTTTAATGGAAATAGAATTCAGTTTCAGAAAACTGCTATATAATAATTAATGTATACATAGATAGCACTATACACATGTCATCTATGACACGAGGTACTAAATATAGGCAGACCCTTGAAGATCCATTGATATTCAACTAACCTACTGAATGCAGTGTTGACAGAAATATGAAAAGATGCCCACCAGTCATTTTGACATTCCAGCAGTGTAGTTACATCAAACAATTAATGTGCATTCATTCATAGCAGAATGGGAAAACCTCTTTTGAACTTTAGGCAGCAGTGTGAAGTTCCATGTTTAACGCAAGCCAATCACATTAAGTAGAGCTAGTCTTTGAAAAATAACAGTTTACTTCAACCTATGTGCGAGACTTAAACAGCATAAACATACTATCATATTTGGGAATTGTAAGTCTATAGATTTCAGAGAAATTCTGGTTTTGTAAGTGAGATACTGAAATAAGGATGGGGTTTAGGTAAATAGATTGGCAATTTGAAATGATTAAAGTAAAGATACATAAAATATACAAATTAAAACTGAATTTTTAAGAAGAAGAAGAAGAAGAAGTATTATAATCCAGAAAGCTTACTCTTTGCAGACCTCAAGGGTGGGATATTATGATATTACTAGAAAGCAAAAGCATTCCCCAACTTTGCCAATTTAAATGTGGGCATAACCATCAAGATCAACATGAAAGAAAGGCCAAAAATGAAATGCAGAACAGTCAGCTGACAGCAGACACGTAAGAAAAGGACCAAATATTATTATAAACACACAAAAACAAAAACAAAAACAAAAATTGTAAATGTTTAGTTATAAGCTCAAAGGTCCATTAATCAAACTTTGCGAAAGCTACCCAATCTCGAATGCGACGGGGACCGCTCAACAAATCAAAGATTAAAGACACATTAAACCAAATACAGCACAATTATTAAAGAGCAAATTAATGATAGTACCATATCTAATCTGCTCAACTCCTGCTCCAAAGTCATTATTAAGTGGCAACAATCTTTAGTCAAATGGACCCACGTAGCTGATGAAAGAGGGCAAACAATTCAAAACGTTTGAAATGGTTATGGCTCTGGGCAACGGTTGGAATGGTAAAAACTAAAAAGACTTTGCTTCAAAGACATGAAGATGCTGGGCTACAGCTACAGGGCTGTGAGGCTGTCCTCTCTTCTCTTTGGTGGAGACTGGAGACTGATGTTTGCCGGAAATATATATTTTTAGAATATATTTATTTTATGTAGGTTGAGTGAAAGGCCCACATTTTCATTTTTGGTGTCGGTAGACGAGTAAAGAAACCATTTTTTGTTTTTATTTTGTTTTTACGTTATCAAAATAATATATATTATTTAAATTAAATAAATATAGACAAATACCAAAATTTAATAACAGTATTCTAGTCATGAATCTTGTGGTTAAGCTGCATAAATGTATCTCTTTCAAATAAGAAGTCACAGATTCAAAGATTGAGAGTATGTATAGACAAATACTACATCCGAATCAAGTCAATAGTATTAAAAAAAAAATTAACAATTACCCTTAATTAAATGCCCTAGGATTTGTTAGTCAAGACAAATACAGTTCGAAAAAGAGTTAATGTCACCTTTGCTATTTTGGTGCCATTCCCACCTCCCACCATTAATGCACCATAATTATTATTATCAATACATAAATTTACTCTTCTTTTTTTTTTGTTTATTTCGGTGAGAATTTCAATGAAATTTCATGTCCTTTTGTTGCGTAATTTGAGATTGATCAAAATTTATAAAGAAAATTTTTGAATTTCTACAAGTGCATATCGTGTAAAGATCATTTGCAATTTGCACTTTATTTTTACTATTTACGGAGTATTAATTAATTAAAGAGTTAATTACCGAAATGGTCCCTTGTCTACAGCAAAATTACTAATTTGATCTTTGATTATTTTTTTTGACCAATTAAGTCCCTCAACTTTAAAAATCTTAATCAATTTGGTCTTTCGTTTGTTTGACCGTTAGTCAACCGTTAACTTAGGACCAAATTGGTAATTCGCTATAGTCAAAGGACCATTTTGGTAAATAACTTTAAGGGTGGACAATTCGATTTAGTTTTCTCGAATTGAATAGTCAAAAATTAAAATGATAATTTCGTTATTATCTAACTCTTTTAAATATATAAATTTTATATATATGACGGAGAATAAAAAAATTAAAATGTACTGTAAATAAGTTCAGCTCGTTAACATGACCAACCTCACTGGAAGAATAAAAAATAAAGAAAAAAAAGTGTAAATTTTACATTGATATACTAATAATGGAAAGGAATAAGGTTCAAATTAGCAACGTAACCTGGAAATGCAATTAGGCCACTGAACGAAAAAAAAGTGCAATTAGACCATTGAACACTCTAAAAATATGTAATTAGGCCACTGAACACTCCAAATGTATACAATTTCACCGGATAGCAAGTTACCATCAATTTTAGCAGGTTACTTGCTGACGTGGCAGCTGAGTTGACATTTTAAATATTTTTTAAATATTTTTTAATAAATGTTAATAATAACTTTTTAAAAAAAAATTAAAAAGAAAATTTAAAAAAAAAAAAACGAAGGGGTTTATTTATTTATTTAATTTTTTAAATTTTTTTTATAAATTTATTATTAAAAGTTTATTAAAAATTATTTTAAATTGATTTAAAATGCCAACTCACCTGCCACGTAAGCAGGTAACCTGCTAAAATTGATGGTAACCTGCTATCCGGTGAAATTGCATAGTGTTCAGTGGCCTAATTGCACTTTTTTTAATTCAGTGGCCTAATTGCATTTTAAGGCTACGTTCAGTGGCCAATTTGAACCTTATTCCTAATGGAAATGACAGCGTTAAAAATGACAAGGACTGATTTGGGAAAAAGAGAAGCTGAACGAAAAAATAGAAACGGCGGCGTACCTCCGACGTCGGAGGAGAGGTCTGAGCTTCACTTCCAGGTCACCGGAGTAGTAGTGGGAGAAGGATTGAGCATGAGCGAGCTATTCGGCGAGAATGCGGAGGAATGGCGCCATAACTCTGGAAAACCAAAGGAGTCCTCAACTCTGAGCTGAACTGTCACTCTGAGAAGGAGAGAGAGAGAGCGAGGATGAGGAGGAGGAGGCCAGGGAGCGGAGCGGAGCGTTGCATTGAATTAGCAAAGCTGTTGGGGCCCACAGAAGCCACGTGACTGACTGACAGGTACGTGTAGTGGTATTCCCGATGAGCCGAGCTGCTACCTGCTTTCTCGAGCAACACCACGGCTTCGGGCTACCATATTCTGCCACATGTCGAGTCAGTATTCCCATTTGGGGTAGGAATGACTTTTTACTTTGATCTTTTATTGTCTTTAGTCCATTCCCTCCCCAAAAAAGATGATGTTTAACTGTTTGATCTTTTTTTTTTTTTTGATTCGTTTTTTTAAAAAAAATAAAAATAAAAAAGCTCATTCATTTAATCATAAGTTGAAATGATCACAAATATGAACAACTTTCTTAGCAATGCTAGGGAAAACTTAATTCGCAAATTATTTCACAAATTTGAAACTAATTTCGATGGATGAATTTAAAGTTTCATTAATATTGTTAAAGAATTGATTAAATGTAGTAAAGACGGACTTTGGTTGAAAAATCTTACACACCACTTGAGTATCTGTTTTCAACATTCTGTTCATTGACAAGAAATCTATCAAACTGGACTGTATATGACAATAAAAAAGAACTGTTTGATGCCTATTTATTGAGTTATTATAATTTTATTTAGATTAGATATTTAATACAATAATTGAATCTGTTAAACATCTAATAATTACACTTGAAGTGAAATTATAATTATATCAATAAAAAGAAGTCAATGCTATTTTCTAGTCATTTTTGGTACGTGCTGCTTGCTTGCCGAAGTTAATGCGATTTCTTTGTCATAAGAGCAACTCGATTAGGGAGATTTTACAAGTTTAAGTGCATAGATGGAGGAGAGAGATGAGAGAGAGAAGAAGTGGGTGTGTTGCAGACTTTCAGTGAGACTTTGGATTTTTCAGAAATTGTGAGTCCAACCAAAGTTTTTTACTTCTCCTCCTGACCACGTGCAAGGTAAAGAGGCGCCCAGTCGGACGCGTGCGCGTTTAGAGCTCTTTTAATTTTTATTTTTCCTTTTTCTTTTGTTTTGCTGACATTAGTTTTTTGTTTTTTTGTTTTTTTTTTTTTTTTGTTTTTTGTTTTACCCCTCCCCATTTCTCTTTCTAATCACACTTACAGAAAAATTTTACAAACAATCCACATCGAATCTTCCATAGATAGTTACGGAGTTACATTATATTGGAGAAAATAACTCTATTAATATTTAGAAATATTGAATATAAAGATCACTTAAGACATATGTAATTATTTCTGCTTTTGATTCTTTTTGTTTGTGCTAATTCTTTTGTTTTTTTTTTACTCCCTCTCCAGATTTGCTTTTTCTAATCTCACCTACACCCTAATTCCAAAAATCATACCAAAAATCCCCACTAATGATTAATGCCCAAAAAGCCAAAGTACATTATGATTGGAGAAATTTAACTCTAGAATATGATTTAGAAATGATCGCATATAAAGATCACGAAGTGACTATGAATCTTATTTCTTGCTTTTGATTACTTAAGTTTAAGAATATGAATGTCATGAGAATGAGACAAAAAGATGTCACAACATATACTAGAAATCGGCGTCTTTATACAAGAGGAATCTATAGCTCTTTATAACACATTCGCTATCAAGCGCTCTAGCATCGAACAGTTATTCATTAATTCTATTTTTTGAGAAATGCGACACTACTCCTTTTTATGTCAACCATCATAGCTTACCTTAGTAACAGCAAATTATGCCTTGGAAACATATTACACCATGAATGGTGATCACGCCCAAACGACTGTTTTAGGAAAAAAAAATTTACGTTAATTGTGCTGTTAACGGCTATTTTCATTTTATGTTCAAATTATGATTTACGTTTATTAAATTATGAATTTTTCTGTTATAGATTATGAATTTACGTATTAATTATGAATTTACTTATTAAATTATGTTTTGTTATTAGATTATGAATTTACAGTTATGTAATTAGAATTTTTTAGAAAATTCATAAATCTCATAAAAGATATATTCATTAATTTCATAACTTATACTTCATAATTTATGATGTGAGAAGCTCGCGAAGAGGAGTGAACCACGAATATGTAAATGAAAAAGAAAAGTCGTGCGATTAATAAGGAAAAAAAAAAAAAAAAAAAAAAAAAAACAGATAACGGTGTCGTTACCGTTGGAACCGTTTCACCATCCATGGTGAACAGGTTAGTCAGCGATGCAATGGGTGGACGGGGCCGGGGAGGGGTCACATCCCACCCCGCGGGAAATTTTTTGGGACGGATTCCCGCCCGTTTTTTTTTTTTTTCTTGTATTTAAGCAAATTTTATTATTTATTTTTCAAATAGTAATAAGATATAATTCATAATGTGCCTAACCCAATACGGATAAGCCATTAGGTCCAGCGAACTCTACAAGCGTATCTTGTTTTTTAAATACCAGATTCTTATAAAGACCATTATCAAGCTCTGGACCATTCAAGAATGAAACACACAACTTGCTGCTGCTTTCAACTAGGAGAAATATATCCACTGTTTCAAAACACAATCAATATTATATCCACTTTAGAAACATTAAACCAATCACTATACGTAGTGCCATAGAAGCAACCAGACAGTGTGCATTCTAATCAGAGGTTAATAAGTTCAAACACTAACAATATATGTCATTAAACAAGTTTCTATTAAGAAATATATGATCAATTGAAATACGATCAAACATTGTTTTTTGGATTCCTATTATCAAGGTTGTAAATAATAATAAATATTGTTAGAATAAAAGTGTAATATTTGACTATGCCATAAATGTATTTTAGATCCCCCAATTTATTTTAGTAGGTCTATAAGTCTTAGACACTCATCGGAAATGTTATTATTATGCATAAAGAGAAAACAGGAAGATGCATGAATAATAGAAGAAGATGATATCAAACCTAAAATCAAGAACGTTGTCTGGAGAAAAATGGCAAATTAAAGAATAAAAGAATGGAAATTCACGTAAGCTAGGCTAAAAGAATTATCCCAGAAGAATTTTCGTGAAGAAAATTACGAATTGAAGAATGCATTAAATAATTGGAGATCAAGCATCTATGGAAAAAGATACATCAAAAGAAGATTGAAATGTATATCAATGAGGTGTAGGACGAAGTGGATGATGCTTGTATCATTATGTGAAATGGTTTAAGTTCGAAAACTCACCATTAAACAATTTAAAGTAAAATTTGGGGAAGCCAAATAAAAGCCCAATAAAAGCAAGTTCACTTGGTGCAATTGAGAGTAATTGCACTTGGAGGCAATTCAAAGGGTAATTGGAGCCGATTTCATAGCAATTGAAATTGGGAGCTAGTTCGATGCAATGAAGTTGGACAATGTCAAATGGATTCAATTCAAATTGGGAGCCAATGTAGATTGAAATTGGGAAAGCCAATTAGTTGTAGATGGAGATTGAGGAGAAATGTAGAATGATAATTGGAGCCAATTAGAAGCAAGTGAGAGTGGCGACAAGTTTCACAATGGAATCAATTCAAATTGGGAGCCAAGTAGGGAAATTGAATGGGAAGCCATCAAGTTGTAGTATGGAGATGAGAAATGTTAGAATGAAATTGAAATTGGATTAGCCATTGTAAATTGAAATTTGAAAATTGAAATTGTCGAGCCAATTCAGTTGGTAGTATGAAGGATTGAGGAGATAATGTAAATTGAAATTGGGAGCAATTCACAGGTTGTTGCGTATGGGATGCAGATCAGATTGGGACCAATTAAAGGAAGACACAGATTGGGTACCAATAAAGAAGACATTTGAGTGAGAAATGAATTTGAGATAAAATTCAAGAAGTTTCCAATTCGAAGATGTAATTTGAAGCACCAGTGAGAGAAGAGCATTGAGAGAAATTGAATGGATAAAATCAAATATTAGTCCAATTTCGAAGATTTAATTGAAGCACCAGGAATGTTGGGAGCCGATGCAAGTCAAAAGTCAATTGGGATCCAATTACAAAGAGAAAATTCATAATGTTGGGTCAATTACAAGTCAATTGACAATTTGGTTCATATTACAAAGGAGGGGGAAAATTTTCAAATTGGGTGAAGTTCAAGAGCCAAATTGACATTCTGAGAATCACCCAGACTTGAGAATGAAAAGATGAACAGAAAAAAACTTACAGTGAAAAAATATTCTCACAAGAAAATACTAGTATTATAGTATGGGATAAAAAAGATTATTTTGAATCCCAAAATTGGTACAAGCCATTCGATCTGGATCAGAGAAGCCGTCCTACACCAAAACAAGAAACCGATATTTCCACTCAACGTCTAAAACAGAGAATAAGTATGAAGTTTGGAAGCTTCATTTACAATGAGATGAAGATCTTTTTCAAACGGCTAGCTTGACCTTTCTGACATTTTTGCAGAAGATAATATAGATCTTCTGACCATGAGCGTCTCTACTTCCAACGGACAAATTCCATCCCGGCTATTAAATGAGAAATGTGAAGACTTGAAAAAGCAAGAGTAATAAAAAGAAGAGTAACAACGAAAAAAGCAAGAAAGCTAAAAAGTATAGAGCTAAAATCTTCAAGTGAGAAAAGAAAAATAACTCAGAGAGCTTCAAAGAGAATAACTATATTCTGAGTTCTTACAAACAGAGCCAAAAACAGAGCATAGAAATCAAGTAGCTACTTGATACAAAAGAGAGCAAACACTCATATCTTCCAAGAGAAATCATTCCAGATTATTATCTTCATCAGAGAGACATGCGCTTCATTGAATATTACAACAGAGTCTCAGAAGTTGAAGCAAAAAAAAAAAAAAAAAAAAAAAAAAAATGCAACATTGTTTTGTAGCAAACAAGAGAAGAGGAAATACACGAGCTGTTGAAATCCTGGATTTCACAGAGCTGTGAATCCGACATCAGCAGTGTCGGAGGCACTGGCTGTGATTGGTGTGGCTTAGTGATCAAAGCACCAGATCACGGATACGTCTACCGGGTGTGGAAGAGGGGGGAAAGTACCGGAGTCTGTGAAATCTGGGTATAGTAGCGACGGCGACGTGAAACCCGAAGCAGCAGTGTTGTGCACTGGGGTTATTGTGCGGCTTTGTGATCAAAGCCACTAGATCATTTGCATATTCATTGTATCTTGGAACCAAGAAGTGGTAGATATAGTGAATTGCTCTTGGAGAGAAGAGCAAGTGGGTAGGAGGATTACACCACCTCGCGAACCATCTATAATTGTCTTGTGTTCTTTCTACGCTTTCTTTACTTACTGCTCTTTACATAATTGTCTCACGAAGATATATCATCACACAATCTCACACACGCTTTATCGTTATTTAATTTCCGTTGTGCACCATACTCTAACAATCTAGTTATGAGTCTTGGTTTATCTCTGTCTTAGCCATTGTTGTGCTGTGCGAAAAGTTTGAAAGTCTATTCACCCACACCCCCCTCTCTTAGACTTTCACCTTACCTCTTTTGGGACCAACAAATAATAAATATTAAATAATAATATAATAATATATGATTAAATAAACACTCATACATCCAGAATCCATATTGGACGAGTCTACAACAGAGAGCTAGAACCTGAGAATGCGATGGTGTGTTCTTCGTTTTTTTTTTAAGAATCTAAATTTTGACCTCAAGAAATGCAGTTTAATCAGGGTGTCAATAGAATTGACACCCATTAAGTCTAATTTGCACCACCATATATGATTATAATTTACTAGGAGCGACATATTCAATGATACTTTATACAAGTGGTGGTCAAAGGTGTGCAAATAGCACACCTAGTATATCTATATGTTATATATATATATATATACTATATATATATTCGGAATCGGGACGAATCGGGGATCGGGGATCAGGGTCGGGGCGGGATGCCATCCCTCGCCCGCGCGTTCTCCGAAAAAAAGTTCCCTAACCCGCCCCGGTTTGGATGGATCGGTTTTCCCCATCGGGGGCGAGTTGAATTGCCGTCCTTTAAATACGATTCCATGGCATAACGATTGAGGGTCAACAACTTTGGTCCGCATTCCAAGCTTCTTGGGTCAAATTAATAAAGGGAAAATCGCACTTTTGGTCCTTCAATTATTACTCGATCTGCAATGTGGTCCCTCACTGTCAATTTCAGTCAATTAGGTTTTAAATACTTTAAATCATAGTCAATTTGATCCTCCGGTCAGATTTCTCTCAAACCATAGTTAATACCATGGACTTTTTAGTAATTTCGCCTCCGTCTCCGCTGCCATAAAGTTCACAATTTTCTAATCTCTGCCTGCCAACATGCCTACTTTCACAACCATCGCCTTTCGGTTTCGAGAAATTTTGCTCCAAACCGCAGGGTATTATACCGATAAGAGCATCGGTAACAGTGTCGCGTATATGGTGCTCGGAGGAAGGAAGTGGATGATTCCAAGCATCTGTCTACCAATCATGTTTATATTCTCCAGGTCTCTATATAACTCTAGTACCAGCTCTAATCCCCGAGATTTTCTTTGCACCGTTCTCACCGTCTCCGTATGTCGTTAATCAGAAGCGGCGTGAAGGAGAACGTCACATGAACGGGAAAATCGATGGATTTCAGGTGAAAATGAGCAGGGAAGGAGGAGGTAAAGAGAGAAAAGCGAAATTACTAAAAAGTCCATGGTATTAACTATGGTTTGAGAGAGATCTGACCGGAGGACCAAATTGACTACGATTTAAAGTTTTAAAGGACCAATTGACTGAAATTGACAGTAAGGGACCACATTGCAGATCAGGCAACAATAGAGGGACCAAAAGTGCAATTTTCCCTATAATATATCCATTAATTATATTACGGATAAATAGTAGAAGATGAGAATGTATTATACATAAGTATTAAGTGATCGGAAGCTTGATAGGGCGGCCAAATAGTTTCAATTAGTTTACTACATATAAGATGTGTTGATTTATACTTAAGTTCATAGTTAGTGTCTTGATGACCCATGGTAAGTGGCTCTAATGTTGCGCGTTTTGGTTGAATTTGGATGTGGATATGTTGAGATATTTGATGATATTAATCATCTATATTAATAGTCATGTGTCTCTTGGGTTTTTCATGTGTCTCTTGGGTTTCCATGTGTCTTTTATTTTCCATTATGTATTTATTTTTCATCATCTTGTTAGCACGTATATATACAAGTGCTTGTTTGAAGTTCACACAAGACACAATATATTAGGTTTTTTCTCTTCTTCTTGTTTATTTGTATTCTACATGTATCAGTCGCTAAGGTTTATACCTGCGCATAAACTCATCATCAATGGCTGACGACGAGCAGCCACAGGCATTAACAAGGTTGATTAGTGGTACAGAGATATTTGGATGATCAATTTGAATGGTAAATTTGATCACGGTTGTGGATAATTGACACAGGGCTTCTCGTCACGTTACTTGGTGATTCCACTCGAATGACTGATGCAGAAGATATATTTCATTGTTCTGTTGGTTACCCAACGGAAAACAGTGGTTGCAACTCGAGAGAGGCTCAGTTCGATAACGGACAAAGTTGTTCGTTAATAATGTTCTTTATGTCTATCTTTTAAGTTGCAATCGTATTTCTGTTTCTCAGTTAAATGATGATATGCATAGCAATGTCCACTTAACTCTTAGGGCATCCTCAATAGTGGAGGATTTTGGAGGTGAGATTTTGCAAGTGTGATTATAAAGAGAAATGGGTGAAAAGGAAAAATAAAAAAAAAAAATCAAAAACTAACAAAATCCCCTCAAAATACCTCAAAACCCTCTAAATATCTCCAAAATCGCTGACAAAATCCCATTTAACATAACTACCTCAACCTTCTCTCTCCTCTCTCCTCCACTTCACCCATTTTACCAAAACAACGTGAACAATCCCCTATTGGGGTTGCCTTATATGTGTGTTATAACAAGACCAATCGGGGGAACTGATTGGAACGAGTGTTAGACGGGATGGACTTTACTACTTCAAGGGAATCGATTCAGTGCAATATCCTACAGTAAATGTGTGACAAGTTCAGTCAATTTTGGCATCAACGAATGGGCATCCATATGAAAAAGTGGTAAAAAACTACTTTCTGTTGCATGCTGTGTGAAGTTTTTAATAAAGCTTGTGAGGTTTGTTTTCGTGCTAAGCAACCTAGAGATAAGTTTCCTTGAGTATAACGAGAAGCATCAAGAATTTTGAGATAAATACATTGTGATTTGTGGGTCTACATTACAAACATAAATCCTTTGTGGCACGTTTATTCTACTTATAATATATGATATTCCAAGCAGTTTTGGATTTATTTGAGAATGATAAACTGAGTTTGTAAAATGTTGTGTTTGTGGCTATGATTGATAGCACAATTTCTCTCAATCAATCAAAGTCTGTTCATTAGTACACACTTACTGAATTCAATTGCTTTGCGTATTTTTTCTGATACTGAATCTTTTTCAAATCTGTGTGGAAACTCCTAAAAAATGTAGGGTTGAAGCGGAACTAAACAATCTCAACTGTAGCGATTAGAACATTTGATATTCCAAGCCAATTTGTCAATTTATATTTGGGGAGAATGTTT
Organism: Ipomoea purpurea; assembly: GCA_009835305.1. NCBI lineage: Eukaryota > Viridiplantae > Streptophyta > Magnoliopsida > Solanales > Convolvulaceae > Ipomoea > Ipomoea purpurea. Next base: position 48,873 of record VALG01011105.1, read on the forward strand.
TCTTGTGCCTCATCACACTGATATATAATAACACCAAGACTGTGCTGTCAACATAACACTTCCCTTATGAAATTCCTTTGTAGCTCCTCATGCTATACAACACAATACTTGTTTATTGGTCTTTAAGGTGGTGTTAGCAACAAAGAGCTTTCGGCAAATAATTATCGTGTTCGTGTTCTGGTATTAAATGTATCGCATATGCTATGTCAGCATAAGTATTAGAAAGTATAATCAGATACATTAACATAAACAAAAATGTTTATCAGAGCGAGATGAATCATCAGTAATATAAAATAGATATTCCCGAAATAGAATATAAAAACCAATTTCCATCATTTATTGCTCTTGAAGAAGATCATAATGTTATATCCGTATGTAAAGACAAAATCAATTTAAAATATTTAGTTACATCATTCATAAACTAAATAAAGGGTGAGAAACCTAATGCTCGTTTTCTAGTGCGTTATCAATAGCTCAAAATAAATCCCCGTACAATAAAATCTAAAAATGTCAGTAAAACCATAAAAAAATACATGATTAATTATTGTTAGGTCTAATAAACAATTTACAAAAATGTCATGTTTGTTCAAAATACAAGTACAAATAATATATAGTTTTTTGTTTAAGATCTAGACATAATCTGTATCTGACAGTTAAACTCATGAGATTTAAGATAGAAAATGGTAAAGAATCTATATTCATCAATCATCGCTGAAAACCTATGAACATGGTACAAACCACAGAAGTATCTCAAATACGAAATAAAATTTGCCCCCCTACTAGAAAACAAACCACAATGAGA